>CM034152.1:584679069-584857666 GCA_019776745.2 Taxus chinensis
AACCATTCTGCACCACTGCATTCTTTTGCCTATATGAAGGAAGCCCACATATGGCTTCAAATGATGTCCGCTGGAAAACCCCTCCAGTATCACCTGTAATAAGCTACATCATGTGTAGCTCTCGTAGCTTGGCACTCCCCAATAACCGATACCCAGTGCCTGTAGCCCACTCGTAACAACCTCGCCTTAAATGCATCATCTCAGGGCATCCCAACTCGCCACACACACACAATATGCTCATATACCCATCAATGCAGTAAGAACATACATCAAAGGCTGAACCAACGTAGCCTCCCATAAGTCCACAACTCTCTGTATAGCTTCACCAAGAACACAGGTGTCCATGTAAACCGAGTCCTGCTCTCCACCATGTCATGTAGAACCCCCAACACTGACCGTGGGAATCTCCCACCCTCTGTATTTGGCAGTGAAAAATAGTAGACTGTCTCCATCAGAAGTACTACCAGCCTCATCTCCTTGGGGTAGGCTTAGTACATCACTCTGTAGCTTAGACTGGCACAGTGGAATCCTAACAATGTCATCCCCTCTCTAAACACTGGTACCAGTGACTCCTCAGATGCCTTTGAGGAGATCAAATAAACCTGTGTACCAGCTATCGGTAGTCGTAGGATCCTATAGACATCCTCCAGGGTGATCGTGATCTCACCCATCGGTAGATGGAATGTGTTGGTCACCGAATCCCATGTATCGATGAGGGCAACCATCAAACTCACCTCTTGGACTACGTGCCGGTAGCATCTAACCCCAATCAGTCCCACCTCTATAACATGGCACCACTTCTTGCGTGTCATTCTCACTCATACCTCCACTAGTAGTGGTGGTACCCTATCTCTCATCCACAACTGATCTCTCACCTATAACCAACAACCAATCATATTATAAAAAAATTGCCCACACCTGCATTCAACCTTGCCACCCCCACTATACAACTTACCCTACCTATATTGCTTCGCATTATACCTGTAACCTATACCTATGCCCTAAGAACACACTCCCTATCTACCCACACCTCGAACCCTTACCTATTTTCATTTTGACCCTCTCACCGATCTTACTTATTCACCCACCTACTAATACCCATAACTCTTCCCCCCTACCTAACTCTCCATACCCCTACCCCTTTATTTTACCCCCTTTTTAGGCCTGCTTTCTTTAGCATTGTGAATCATCATTGTCATCCGTGATCGACCACGGTCCAACAACAACTGGCATACATCACTACACCTGTGATCGATACTGGTCCTCACCCATTGATGCCGACTACCATTAAATCGACGTTCAATCCTATCCGCAACAAACCCACTTGCCTACCCTATTTCTGCTAAATATCTTCATTTCTACCCATTTCCCCACCAATCCTTACCCAACAACCTATCCCCACCCCTTCCTTTACCTAAAATCTACCCTCTTTTTCCCTTTCTTTTAATTCCCCACATTCCATCATTAATATATTCCCCCCCAACCTCACTTTCGTCTTACTCCGATATCTAATCCTCCACCTACTCAACACACAAAAGATAGGAATTAGACTCTTACTCATCACGTTACCGTCTACGAATGGTACCTCAAGCCGCTTACACGGTCACCCGTTCCCTCTCCTACCTTCGCCATCCACCCAACTTCCTCTAGCTCTCCACCAATCCAATCAATCACCACAGCTCATAACACCTATCCTATCACCATCCCTTGCTATGTTGGCCCGCACATAACTCAGCTCTCGTGTTTTGCTTGGTCACTTTTCCACCACTTTCTCTCTCCTTTCATTTTCTCCTTATGTGGAAACTAACAAATGATTTTAAAAAAACGTGAAACTTTTCTTTTTATACCTTCCTGACTATGACCAATGATGTTCCCTTGACCAACATTTGTCTTGTGCCTAGCATACGTGCTGTTCATGACGACCAACATTAGTGTATATCCTGACGCTGTCATTATCCTTGCTCCAGCCTCATTACTACCAACTCCCCTAATCTGAATCTTGAATCCTTTCCACCTCACCCACACCTAACTTGATCACTCCACTTTATCCTCTTGACCTCATCCTTTATCACCTAACCTCATCATCATTTGGGGACTCGTTATTTTCCCTCTACCCCGGCCTTACCTGTACCATGCCCTATATACCTAGACCCAGAACACTATTCATGACCTTTGACCCTATATGCTCGCTATACCTTACGACACTGTTTCTCGTGTTGTTCAACCTAATGAACTTACTTTTCTTATTACCGTGATGTTTATCCTAACCCATCCTTGGTGTACCAGAACATACCTAAATGTTCTCGCACCTGACCTACGTCATGTTTCCTAACCATATCCTATATCTTGGATATCAGAATCACTTCAACCTTGTTTGGATAGCCCTATCAACCTTAGACAATGTAGAGTTTGCCTACTCTTCAACCTAGTATCATGCTGTAGTTTATATGTGTGTGTGCATTTGACTGTTACTACCTTTAACCCTGACCCATTACCTAGATTGCCCGATTGTACCTTTACTCCTTTACCCCCATTGTCCACCTTCCTCTTCATCACATTCACCTTTTATCAAACCATTCACCGATTCTGTCTTCTGCCTCATTAGTTTCTAGTTTGAGGGGGATCACCTTCACCCACTGTAGACACCAAATTTGTGTCTTACGACCCCCTGTGCCCCGCATCTCATTTCGCAACCTAACCTCATCACCTAAACCTTACACAATTATTTATTAATTACCTTATTATTAATAAATCCACATCGCCATACTTGCCACCTCATTTCGCCACCTCATCATGACTGAGTCTTAACCCTAAACTAACCTAATTAAGACCTATAACTTGGTCCACATCCACACCTATGATTAATTACTCCTCACCCGCACCCAAAACTGACCTCATAATGACTTGACCAAGCCCACAACTAATCCCTCGGGAGAAAAGGAGGGAAAGTTGGCTATTTTACCAAAAATAGCCCACTTTGACTTGACCGATACCGATTCCTACTCGACCGCCATCGGTTGTGTAACCGCCATCAGTTACCTATAAATGACCACCTCCAACCAAAAACAAGGGATCGGATTTTCATTTGATCAAAAAGGAGGAGAAATCATTGAAAGGATGTGGATTTGCTTGGCTGAGCAGAGACAAGTGAAGAAACAAGAAGAGTTTGCAGAGAAGGACATCAAGCCCAAGACTGCAACTGCACAACTAGAGCCCTGTGACACTCAGTTGATCATCGTGAGGGAAGACATCTTAGCTTCTGATCATCAGGACATCCTATCTGAGTTCTGCCTTTGTCATCACAGTTCTTGGACATGCATTCTCGTCAATAAACAATAGTCCTTCCAAGACAAAAAGGAGTTCTTCGCAATCAACCTGATCTCTCTCTACGGTACGCGCACACCATCTCGACATTCAACAGGTATTCCTCCTAGCCCTAACCCTTATTTGTTTCTAAAAGGAATGAAAGGATAGAAGCAACTCTATTCCCAAAAGTTGAAACATTCCGCGCGAACCATTTTGGCACGCCCGGTGGGACCCATTTCGGGTTTCTTTCTTTCTTGCTTGCTTTCATATAGGGAGCATACTTGCTATTTTCTTCTTCTAAAGATATTCACAAGGCATTTTGTTATTTTGGTAAAAGAACTTGCTTTGCTTTTACATCTTTGTATTAGTGAAAGTCATCTCTTTTGCTTCATCGAATATCATTTTCGATTTGGGTTTAAAACATGTGCATCACATTCTTGCTTGCTGTTTTCAATTCTAGTGAACATAGATTAAGTAACAGGTCGTACACGTGGGGGTGATATCCACGGTATTGACAAGAAATTAATCTTACTTTCACTGCACAACACATACCGAATCACTTCACAATTAACACAATAGCGCAAACATCCCCCCTTTTTCCACAGTATTCCTCCGCCCGATTGAGGTAACCTTATAAGCCAAAACAAACTTGACATTTCCTCTAAGTATTCTGTTTAGGATTCTCACATCATTCTACGTCTAAAGGCATAAGCCAATGATAATTTAAATTAACCCTAGGGTTAGTCTCTGGATTTGCATGTGCATTTTGCTTGTTTTCAGTTCTGTTTTCTCTGTTATACACTGTCTTCTATGATCACCTTAGAACAAATTGATAAATGTACTAAGCATTGTTAAGATCAAATCAGCAGCTTCTTATATTTTCTCATACCAGTCTTATTACACCGACATTGGTTAAGTGACCGACGCCGGCTATAGTCTAACCGACATCGGTTATCAGACCGATATCGGTTACTGTCTTTTACAGTTCCTGACAAACCAGCAACCTACCAATTTCACCATTCTAAGGCTATTTCTGTTCCTGATAGATTGAAGCCCTACTGTGTACTCTTGTCCATGGTTGTTATCACTCGGAAGCAAGCCGCCGCCATGGTTTCACATGCCTGCTCTGTGCCTTTACCTGAATCACCCCCTTCACATTCTATAGGGAACCCTAAGGACACTAGTGAGATCCCCAAAATTCCTGTAGGAGATAAGGAATTTGCCAAATTTCTGGATGCTAATCCTAGCACCGTACTATTTGTCTCATGCCCCTGACCGTACACCCGATGGTCAAATCCTTGTTGGTATGCCTATTAGTATAGCTACTCATTTAGCTCCCACTCCGCCTGATAACACTGCCTTGCTTTCTACATCTTTAGCCCCGTCTCCCAATCCCACTGCTTCAGAGGTTCATACGACATAGATTGGCTTTCCTCTGGTTAATCTGGGACCCCACATATCATTACCGCTGACTGCTCCTACCTCATCTCCCTTGTAGACTGTTCTGTTCATGACTTGCTCTCTGCCACCTATCCACACGAGCTTTCCTTCTCAAGCTCCGCCTACCTTTTCATTCCCATACACGTATCCAGTGACCTCAACATCTTATATAGGACATCCCTATTCAGTCGCCTCAACATATTCATCCTCCATACCTTATCAACACTTAACCCCACCATTGTCTAGCGGAGGCCCTTGGCCCAATTTGCCTCCGTTTACCACAGCCGCACCATCATCTCATCCAACCACGGATTTCATCAAACAAATGATGGACAAAATGTAAAATCTGGAGGCTTCTGTTTCAGGAAGTCGTAGCGCTTTGACATATGAGCAAGTTTTTCGGGAGCCTATTCACCCTTCTGTCCCCCTTCATTCATATCCTCCTCAATGGGAATTGCTGAAATTTACTCGTTTTAATAGTAAAGAGGATCCTCAACAACACTTGCGATCTTTTAGACATGCTTGTTATTTGATTGCTCATGATGATGGCTTGCTACTCCGCACCTTTCCCATGTCCTTATCAGGACCCACCTTGGAGTGGTACAGTGCTTTAACCCAGCACTCAATCTTCTCTTTTAACCAACTAGCCCAATCTTTCTTGGATCATTTCTCCATTAACATTGCCAAGAAAGTATCTATCACCGACCTCTATGCCATCCGAAAATTTGAAGATGAATCTATCACAGATTTCATTGGACAATGGTGGGGCCTTATCAACCAACTTACATATGCCTTGCCTCAGGTCGGACTTATCAAACTTTTTACGTGGGCATGCGCTAAGCACATCTCTCCTACTCTTCGAATTCAAAATTTCCACACATTTGACGAGGCCTTTACCATGGCTCGGAAACTAGAAATTCGAGCCTTAGAAGAAGAGAAATTGCGGTTGCGCAACAAAAACCCCAATTTCCAAACTCCAGATTCCACCAATAAACCAAACAACACCACTTCTCACACATCCACTTCTTTAAAATCAAAAGGAGCTATCCACGCGGTGATGGTCAAATCTCAAGCACCGTCTAATACCCCACCAAAAACCACCTATAAATATAAAGCTGAGCCCATCAATTACACTCCCTTGGGGGAAACTTATGGTGTCATCTTGGAAAAATTGCTCAAAGCCGGAGCTATCACCTTGCCTCCTGTTAAACCTCACTCCGGGTTTGACTCCACCCGCGCTATACCTTCTTGGTACAAAGAAAATGACTTCTGTAACTTTCACCGCGTAAAAGAACATAGTCATGAAAACTGCAAGATGTTGAAAAACATAGTGCAGGAAATGGTTGATGCAGGGGATATAGCCCTCGATAATCCTAACGCCCCTGTTAACCAAAATTTGAAAATATTCAACAAACCATTTCCGAATCATTCTTCTAACAGTAATCTAAACCAAGATATCTTAGCCGAGGAGAGTGTTCATGAGATCCATGCGGTCTTCGATTCCCAACCAAAAACCTCTATCGAAAAAATTCTGAATCAAGCCTCTTCCCTAACGCAGGAAACCGAACCCCCTTCCTCACCATCAAGACAAGCTGAAATCCTTGCCGTTCCTTTACCCATCAAGGAATTAACTGCCCAGAGTTCCCTTCTCACAAATGAGCCTTCTTACACCACATCCCTACAAGACTGCGAACGGATGTTATCTAACTTATCTATTTCCCAAACGTCTCCTTCTACCACTCTTGCTGCACAAGAGGAAGGCTCGCCACTCCTTTTGTCATCCTTAGACGAGAAACCTCTTGCACTGACATCACCAAATTCTTTAACCATGACGGATCCTCTCAAACATGCCCTCCTACCTATTAGTTCTTCATCGCCTAAATCTTTTCAGCGACCGGTTGACCTCTTAACACCTATTGATACCATGCCTCATCTACCTTCTATATCACACCCACAGTGGACCGGAATCACAACCCACCTTTCTTCCATACAAGAGTTCCAATTCACACCTGAAGACTGTCATTCTCCAGAAGATAGACGAGTCCTATGGGAACGTTTGAGTACCCCCTATTCTACTCAAATGCAGATGACCGATCCAGACACCTCTACCATATACCCGAAGTGTTTACAGAAACTCAAAATTCCTATGTCCTCATCTCCATCCCCCGCATCTCTACCAAGTATCTCATCCACCTCTATTAGCCTAACCAAATCTTCCCCTACACTTGGGACCGCACCAATACCCAGTCTAACACACCCACCTAAGCGACTAGATTTATCCAAAAATAAAGCTGCCCCTCCACTTAGGAGACAAACTCAATCTGTGCCTCTATCACAATTAAAACCATCATCGTCACACCTACCTTTCATATTGGGACCTAATCCCTCCACCTTGCATCAATATATCATACCTCCTGCGTTTTCTTTAAAACCACCTACACCTTCTGCACACATACAGAGATCTAAGGGTATATCAACACTGTCATCCCACGTATCCTGTCCACCCATCAACCCTAAACAAATTTCATCATCAAAGGACTTGTTTGCTGTCACTCCTCTTTTGCCGCCGTTGTTTCCGGATACCACGTTATCTGGAGCCTCATCATCTAACCGGCTAAACATAGCTCCTGCGACAAAGAAACCACGTTTAGTTAAAACCACGTGTCAACACCCCTTGGCTAAACCACTACCCGTACGAACCAACCACGCCCAAACATTACCGAAACCTGCTCAATCAATACCCTCATCCTCCTCTGATTTTGACCCACTTAAAGGATCTTACGCCAAAATCCTTGCTATGTTGATGGAGAATGCGACCATTTCTCTACCCCCACTTAGACCTTATGACCCATCTAAACCTCGACCTATAGGTTATGATGAGTCTAAAATCTACGCTTATCACCGCACACCAGGACACGATGTGGAGGGATGCAAAGCCTTGAAATCCATCCTTCATCAGTCACCTCTCTTAGATAGAAAGGTTAAGAAAGACAACTTACGAAGGGAGAGGCCTTTGGCTTCAATTCCCTCTCCTATACCACCTGTCCCCACCTCACCAATATCTGTCATTATTACAACCCCACCTATCGAAGCCCATGAGTCATCCCTACCATCTTCCTCCTCTTGTGTTCACGAGATCAATATGATCAGTGTTGCTACTCGAGTGCAGAAAAACAACGAGAAAGCGAAAGAAATCACACCTGCATCTTCTCTTTCTCCGTCCACCATCCCGATTGCACCACCACCTAAAGTGGTTATTCATGGACCCTGCTTACCCCGTTTCTAATGGCGTTGCCCACCGAGCCATGATCAAATAGCTTCACCAATCACCTGTAAAAATGACACTATATGATCTCATTCAGACTTCTGAATCTCATCGACAAGCTCTTGTTGAAATCCTTCAAGGGATTGAGGTCTTACCTAATGAAACCCTACCTGTTACCTCCATTCTAACACCCAATCACATTGCTTCCCTCACTAAACAATCTACCGCCCCAACCACTTTTGTCTCTTTACAACAAGCTGCTGTTGTCAGTTTCTCCGAAGACGAAATTGTTGACTTTGGTACAGAAGATCCTGACCCTGCTCTTTTCATCTCAGCTTACGTCCGGGATATTCGGGTACGTCGTGTCATGATCGACGGGGGCGCTAGTCTAAACATCATCTCTTCAAAAGCCTTCCAACAAATGAATATTTCTTCTAGCTACATGTGTGCCAACCCCATCATGTTGCAGTCATTCAATGATGCTATTACCTCTACCTTAGGCACCGTGATCCTTAACATTCGTGTAGGACCACGTACTTTACCTGAACTCTTCTATGTCCTTGAGGGAGAGTTCCAATACAATATGTTGTTAGGCCGCCCTTCGATCCGGGCTATGGGATGTGTTCCCTCAACCTTACATAGATGCATAAAATTTGAGTACGAGGGGAAGTCCTACACCGTAAAATCTGATCCTCCCCCCTTCAAAACCTGCAATATGTTATATCGCCCTAATGATGTGCTTGTGCCAATCAAGGCGCCCATTCATTCAACCCAACCATCTACTTCAACCACACCTCTACCATTCATTTCAACAGCACCTACACCTTTAACCCATGAAACCACTGTCGTAAAAACCACTTCCCTTCTTGCAGCTAACATCCCAACCACAGACCCCTTAGTAGATGTTTTTCAGTGCCTTACACTGGGGGAGTATTGCCTATATAACGTTAGTTCTTTCCATACCCCACAGGAGTATGGACAGGTACATGCACATCCTACCTATGACTGTCGTATGGGGGAAGTAATCCCCTACGGACCACCTCATTGCCGCACCAACCTAACATATGGGGGTTTCGACGCACCTTTCGTAACCCCTGAACCTCCTCTTGGTGTGGTTCCTTTCCAATCCGACTTTTAATACTTGACAAATCATCGTTTCGCCCTTACCTTCTTGACTCGCTGTGCTTGGAAAGGCTTTGGTTTTGGTCTTTATGAACAAGGCTGACATACAATCATCCCCGTAACTACACGCAAGCACAATGATCGTAGTGGTCTCGGATTTCCTGGAACACTTACACCAAAGGAACCTCATGTCAGTTGTCTCCTAGAAGATGATGATGTCACCCCTACTGAACCATCATCACCCATTTTGCCTTCGTCACCCACAGAGTCGATAGATCCTGAATCTATCCCTCCTAACTTTTTTTTTTTCATAAATGCCATCTTCCTAGGTCCTCTCACTTATCAACGCGATAATGAGGACCCCTCTTCTATCCCCCTTCTATATCTAGACATGATTGAAGAGGACTCGCCTTCAATTAATGTTGTTGAGTGCCAGGATGATGACTCCATCCTCACTTACCTTGGTGCAGATGACTCTTATATTCAATGCGCCTTACCATCTGAAACTCAAACCATGCTGAACGAGTCTACTATAGAAATCAACATCCACACAGAGGAAGATCCTCACATTGTGAAGATCGGATAATCCCTTAACGCATCAGAACAAGTCGCCTTTACTACCTTTCTCCGTGCTTGCAACCAAGCTTTTGCTTGGTCCTACGCTGACATGCCAGGAATTGATCCTGACATTGCTGTCCATAACATTACCCTGAAACCCGATTCCAAGCCAATTAAACAGAAACTAAGAAAAATGCATCCACGCATTGCCCTCTTGGTCAAAGAAGAGCTTCAATGACTCCTTTCTGTTTCCTTCATCCTGCCTATTGACTATCCTCAATGGATTTCTAACATCATACCTGTCACTAAAGTGACGGGGGACTTCGGATATGCACGGATTTCTGAGATCTTAACCTCGCTTGCCCTAAGGATGACTTCCCCCTACCTAGTATTGACCAACTTGTTGATCTCACTGCAGGCCATGAGATGCTCTCTCTCATGGATGGCTTTTGAGGATATAACCAAATTTTGGTTGCCCCTGCCGATCAACATAAAACTGCCTTCATAACTCCTTGGGGAACCTTCTGTTATCGTGTAATGCCATTTGGCCTTAAGAATGCTGGTGCAACCTATCAATGGGCTATGATCTACATTTTTCATGACATTATACACACTATCCTTGAGGATTACATCGATGATCTTCTTGGCAAATCTAAACATCGCAGTGAACATCTCGATGTTTTAACCATTATTTTTGATCACCTGTTACAATATTCTGTCCGTCTTCAACCAAAGAAATGTGTCTGTTGTCAAAATTTCACCCCCCCAGGGTAAATTTCGATAACATGCATAAGAGTTTTGCAGTTCCAGGCAAGTAGATTGAAACAGGAAAAATCACAAAAAATGGCTAAGTTCTAGTCCTAGGGGCAGTCGGGACATTTGGGACATCTAAACACGGATCGACCGAAAATCCTCCAGGCGGCCCGTGAAGCAAAGGGACATCTGGGCCACAGGTACGCGCGGGACGCGAAATGCCCGAATCAGCCGAAAGAAGGAAAAATTTGCCCAAGTCTTCATCTGGGACAAATGGGACACAAGTACGCGAAGTACGCGAATCGGCCGGTTCGGCTGAAATGAGAACAAACCATCCAGAGGTAAATGGGACATCTGGGCCACGAGGACACGAATCAGCCGAATCGGGCGAACCGGAAGAATTTGTCCCGCGAAGCACAGGGACAAGTGGGAAAAATGGATGCGAACCGACTGAATTGGGCGAAGCGGAGGATTTTGTCCCAAGCAGCACTGGGACATCTGGGACAAATGGACGTGGTAGACGCGAAGGAGCCAAAAGGGCCGAGAACCAACCAAATCATGACACGTGTCACAAAGGAAATGGCCAAAAAGTCAAAGGGCGAGTTTGAAGGATCAGCCCGAACCAATGGGATAGTGCCACATGTCCCAGCTAGGGCCCACAAGGAAATTTCAAAAGAGAGCCCACCGAGAGGTGGAGGAGAGAGATTTGCTTAGCGAATCAGAACCTGCCACGTGTCATCCAGGTGGCAGAGCGCAGGAAGAAATTTAAAAATCCGTTTTCACCTGTTTTGTGCCCTAAATCTTCAGATCGACATATCTTTCGATCCAGAGCTCGGATTTGCACGTTCTTTATATCAACGGAAATCTTGTGAGATTCTCTACACAATTCCAAGGTCAATCTTGCATTTTGGTTTAGTTCGGAGAGAGAAAATCAAGAAACACCTTTGGTGTGAAATAACAAGTAAAAGTAATGCTTCAACAAACAACTTTAATGCAACAGACAGTTCGCCGCTTCTGTTGGACAGCCCACCATTTTGCCAGGATCCACCGCTTCTGTCATAATGAGATGAACTAAATGCAACCTGGAGGTGGTTGGAGTAGATTTGGCTTCCCCCTCTCTCTTTCTTCTCTCATTCTTTCTATATATTGTAAAGAGGAGCTTCTTTTCAAGTGTCGAACATTTTCTGTTTTGCTCCTCCCTTCTTCTCCTATCAGGTGAATTCGTGGAGTTCGAATTCTCATTTGAAACTGTAATATGACTCTACCTCTTGGCATTCTGCAGTGTATTGTATCAATCTTTGGAGCAAGTAATACATATTTGTGGATGATTCTCAACCCTCTTTGTGTTCATCTTGCATCCTCCTGGTCTTTCACTGCAGGTTTTGTTATTTGTGCATGATCTTATATCACATTCAAATGGTCTGTGTTTACTGGCAAAATAGGTGTTCTTCATTCCTTGGTGCATCACCTCTATTAGCTTAGATTCATTTTATGCATTTTCTTACCTTGTCTCCTTGGAAGATTAGATTAGGTTTTTGAGAAAACCCTCTGCATATTTTGTGTGCATCTGAAGAGAGGAATAGGAACCAGCCTTCTCTGGAGAATCGTTTCTCATTTTTCAAGTCCCACACTTGGAGAAAGGATTCAATGTTGTGCAATCACACTGGATGCCTGAGTGATCAACCTAGAAGCCTGATCTGCATCCAGGGGTGCTGTGATTTTGCATCAACAGTTTTGGCAAGCTCGGTGGGACCTAGAGGTCTCATTTTTATTGCAGCAAAGTTGATATGCATCTGCTGCAATTTTCTTGCTTGAAAAGATTTGTTATTCACATATCTAGTGATTCCAAGAGGAAGATCAACTAGTTTCAGTAGTACAGGCCTAAAAGCTTATGAGAAGAATCACAAGGTCAAGAGTTGGAGAAGAAGAAGTGTTGTTTGAATACCTATAATTATCTCCAAGAAGAAGGCAAAGAGGAAGAAGGATTCAAAGGTCTCCATCTCCACCAAACAGAACTCTCTCAACTCCTCCACCTGCTCAGCCTTTCATTCAATATTCAAGAGTCCTTCGACCAATCAGAATGGTGTAACCACTAAATCCCTTTGTCAATTTCACTGGCAGTAGCCCACTCGCCCTCAATGCACAGAATCCAGTTCCAATTACAGCATTAAAGAACATTCCATTTTTCACTGGAGAAAATCATACCACTCCTGGTGATCATGTAAAAGACATTGCTAATGTATGTGCAATCCATGAGATAAATGAAATGGATGTAGTTGTCAAATTGCTGGCGTCTTCATTCAAGGGGAAAGCATTGCAATGGTTTAGGAGCCTTACAGCTGGTTCTATCACAAACTGGAATCAGCTGTGTATTGCACTTCATGAGTAGTTTGGAGAAAAGGGAGACAATTTGTCTCTACTGGAACAATTAACAACTATCAAGAGAGCCCCCAACGAGTAGCTGACTGATTTCAACTTCAGATTTCAAAGGTCTTGGGATAGGATTCCAGTGGCAGTCAGGCCAACAGCAGAAGGTGCTTTTCTATACTATCTTAAAGCTTTGAATTCTGATATTTCTATGTTAATTCAATCTATGGGAGGCACAACCTTACCTGCTGCTTATAGCATTGCCATTAGAGCCGCAAACTATCTTATCCAAGCTGGTAAATTGGCTCCTAGGCCTCCAATGCCATTATATCCAAGTTTAGAAAGCCCAAGTGCTAGTCAAGCACCTGTCTTAGCTCCCATTCCCACCCCTAGAAATCAGAGTTCAAGTGAAGCTTCTACTTCATCTTCTAGTGCCTCAAATGAGCTTCAAGAGGTCATGAAGCAACTGCAAAATTTAGGTAATGAGCTGGTTACACTCAAAAGACAACAAGCTCAAGGTTTTAGACCTTTGTATAGGCTTCAAGCTCAACCTAATAGGCAGCCATATCAGCCTCAAAGGCCACCCAATCCAGCTGTAAATCAGAATCAAGCAAGGCCTCCTGCCAATAGACCATTCCAGCCCTATAATCCAAATGCCATATCTGCCTCTAAGGCATTAGTACCAGCACAAAACAACATTGCCCAGGAGTATGATTGGTGTTTTCCATGTAATGAGCCTCATAATCAATCCATGTGCTTCAATGGTGCTTTGACTCAGCTTTAATGGTAACAACTACTGGTGTGGAGGGGGAGAACAGTCAAGAAAACAGCCAACAACAAGAAACATTCAAACAACAATCAGCCCCAAATGACACCACATTGGTAAATTGGCAAGCAGAGGATTTTTGTGGCATGAACCAGGCAGTTTCTCAAGGTGTTGCAGCAAACACAAGGTCAAAAAGGAGAAATTTGGGTGAAGAATTGCCATTAGCCCCAGCCATTCCACAACCTTCCATGGCTCCACAAATGATTGGCAAGCAAAGTCCCGCTTCAAATGCACAAGGATAGCCAAGAACAGCCCCTAGGCCAACTCAAATGCCAACTGTTGCTGCCCACATACAAGGAGTAAATGTGCAAACCAAGGGACAACAGAGAGATCCTTCATCACCATTCAGTATCATTGATCAGATGAAGAAGAAAAACGTCAATATATCTATGTGGGAATCCCTATCCATCCCAGGCCAAAGAGATCTGCTACAAGCTGCCATGAAGGACTGGCCAGCTTCGAATCAGCAGATGCAAGACAAAGTGCTTACAAATGCTGCCCAATCTAAAGGAAATCATGGAGGACAACAAGGTAAGATGTTGAAACCCCCTCCTTTCTATGTTTCGTTAATCATTGGGAATTAGCTAGTGCACAATTGCATGATAGACTCCGGGGCAAGTAGCTCAGTAATGCCTAAACAGATAGCTGATCAGTTAGGACTCTAGTATGAAATAACATCTAAGGGAGTAGTGCAGCTAGATGGGACAGCAATAGCAACAGTTGGAGTGATTAGAAATTTGATTCTTACCTTGCACACATGTCCAAATGTTGTTGTTTTACAAGATGTGTCAGTTATAGACCTTCCACCACTCTTTGCCCTATGTTTGTCAAGGGACTTCACTGCCAAGATTGGGGGATATTTGTCTGCTGATTGGTCACACATGCTATTCAGAACGAGATATGGAACTAAGGCCATAATCAGATATGAACCTATTGCAAACTTCCATATTGAGCCCTACACTCCAAGTCAGATTAATGTCAATTGCTCGGCATTTGATCAAGAAGATCACCCTAGCACTGATGAAGCTGACACTAAGGTTGGAAGTATCCCAGATTTAACTCTTGATGAATGGGCAAGCAAGGTACATGCTTTTGATCCTTATCAAGAAGTAGAAGAATCTGAGCTAGGAGTCTATTGTGTACACGAAGAAAGTCAACCTATTCCTAGCATCACCAAGCTAGACCAAAAGGACGACAATGAGGTATGGCAACTGTTATTTGATGGATCAAGGAGTAGACAAGGTGCAGGAGGTGGAGCCATGCTTGTTTCACCTCGAGGAGTAAAATACTATTCAACTTTCAGATTTCAATTTGCATGCTCCAATAACACTGCTGAATATGAAGCCTTGGTGCAAGGGATGCATTGGGCAATCAAGAAAAAAATAAAGAACTTGCAAGTTTTTGGGGATAGTGAATTGATTGTAAATCAGGTCAAGGGACAACATGCTGCCAAAAATGATCTACTCAGGTGCTACAAGAACAGGGTGTGGGACCTCATGGAAGATTTTGAGGGTTTCGGCATCAAAGCCATTCCTAGGAAAGAGAATTAAGCTGCTGACAGGCTTGCAGTAGTAGGGGCAGCCTTCGACATTGTAGAAAACATTCAACAAGACAAGGTACAGCCAAACATCCATGTGATTGTCAGGCCTTCGGTGTCAGATAACGATGTCAGTTGGCAAGTATTTGAGAATGACCAACAAATCATCCATTTCTTGCAAGAAGAAGTTGAGTTCTCAGCTAAGAATCAAGAAAAGTTGGAGCAGCAATATGGTGACCAAGTGATACAGCTGAGAACTGACAAGCTGCCCAAGGGACTTATCACTTTGGAGTCCATTTTTAACCCCAATGATCAGTTTAGAAAAGAGAAAGCAAACATTCAGGTCAAGAGAGAAGATTCGGTATCCATCTTGGTAGAAGAGAACAAGTCATTGCAAATTGGAAAGATGACAACTGAGCAAGAAAGATGTGAGTTCATATAGCTATGTCAAGAATTCCCTAACGTGTTTGCTTGGAGCTATGAAGACTTGAAAGGTTTCAATCCCAACTTAGCTCAGCATACCATCGAATTGGATCCAAATACTAAGCTTGTCAGGCAAAAATAGAGACCAGTCAATCCACACATGGAGCCTCTCATGAGGAAAGAATTGGACAAGCTGATTGAGTCAAGAATCATATTCCCAATCAAGCATTCTAGTTGGGTTGCCAACTTAGTTCTAGTCAGAAAGAAGAGTGGAGAGATCAGGCTGTGTGTTGACTTCAGAGATTTGAATAGAGCCTCTCTCAAGGATCATTATCCACTCCCTTCCATGGAGCAAATATTGTAGGTCGTAGCTGGTTCAGAAAGGTTTTCACTACTTGATGGTTACTCAGGCTTCAATCAGATTATGGTGAAGGAGGAAGACCAGTTCAAGACAGCCTTCACAACCAAATGGGGCACATATGCTTACAAGAAGATGCCATTTGGACTGTCGAATGCCGGAGCAACATTCCAGCGAGCTATGGATATGGCATTCAAAGGCTTGATCAACAAGATAGTGCTGATATACCTAGATGATATTATTGTCTTCTCAAAGAATGTAGCAGATCATCTCTTTCACCTCAGGCAAGTGTTTCAGAGGTGTAGAAGGTTTGGAGTGTCTTTGAATCCTAATAAGTGCATCTTTCTTGCACATGAAGGGAAGCTCCTTGGCCATATTGTCTCCAAGGAAGGATTAGCAATTGATCTAGAGAGGGTTGAAGCCATAAGAGCACTACCATTGCCAAGCCACAAGAAAGCCCTTCAAAGTTTCCTGGGAAGGATAAACTTTGTTTGAAGGTTTTTCCCAGATTTTGCAGCCCTTGTCAAGCCCATCACCAAAATGTTAAAGAAAAGCATGGCTTTCAAGTGGACGGTAGAAGGCAAGGAGAGTTTTGAAGCAATCAAAGAAGCCATCTCCCAAGCACCCACTCTCATCAACCCAGACTTTTCCAAGGATTTCATCCTCTATGCATTTGGAGGTGATGACACTATTTCTGCCATTCTGGTATAGCAGAACAAAGATAATGATGAACAGCCGATTGCCTTCTTCAGCCAGAGCCTAGATGACTGCGAAGTGAGGTACTCTTTTATTGAAAAGCATGTGCTTGCAGTAATCAGAAGCTTGAAGAAATTCAAGCATTTGGTCTCAAACAACAAGGTCCAGTTGCTATTCTCACATGATGGGGTTAAGGACTTCCTCCTCAACAAGGATTTGAATGAGAAAAGGGCAGGATGGATCACCCGTGTCATGGAGTATGACATTGAGATCAAGATCACCAAGCTGGTAAGAGGCAAAGGTTTGTGTGAGCAGCTCGCTTCCAAACAACCAGACAACCCAGAAGATGAAGAAGACACTGTCCTGCTATTACAAGATGATCAAAAACAGGAAAATGATGATGTGTCCACTCCCTATTGGACTCAGAATATGATACATTTCCTACAGACGGGCATGTGCCCTCCAGAAATGAGCAAAGAAAAAAGAAGGTACTTCAGATTACAAGCAGTTCCATATGTGCTTGTTGATGGTGTTTTGTTTAAAAAAGACATCAACGGTGTTCTATTAAGATGCATTGGGACAGGTCAGGTTGAGAGGATCTTACACGAGTTCCATGACGGGGAGGCAGGAGGCCATTTTACCCCACGAGTAACAGCTCTCAAAATCATGAAAGCTGGTTACTATTGGCCTACTGTATTCAATGATTGCTACTCATGGGTTAAGAAATGCAAGAAATGTGCATTCTTCACAGGGAAAGGAAGGTTAGCAGCACTACCCCTTCGTCCAATTTTAGTAGATCATCCATTCATGCAATGGGGATTGGACTTCATTGGAGTCATCAATCCCAATTTGAGTCAAGGCCACAAGTGGATTCTCACGGCAATGGACTATTTCACCAAGTGGACTGAAGCAGTGGCGCTCAAAGAGGCAAACGAGTCTAATATACTAGAATTTTATGAAGGAATAGTGACCAGGTTCGGTGTGCCGGCCACTATCATATCAGATAATGCATTAGCATTCATAGGTTCAAAAATTACAGAATGGGCTGTCAAGAATGGAATCTATTTGAGCACCTCTTCAAATTATTACCCGCAGGGTAATGGACAGGCAGAGTCCACAAACAAGAATTTGCTAAAAATCATCAGAAGGACTCTGGATGAAAATCAAAGAACATGGCATACAAGACTAAAATCAGCATTATGGGCTGACAGGATAACACCAAAGAGGTCTATAGGTAATTCCCCTTACAAGTTGGTCTATGGAAAGGAGGCAGTATTGCCTATATCATTAGAATTTCCAGCCTTGGAGCTCATGAAGCAGTTGGAGTTGGCTGAGTTCGAACCAATGGAGGCTAGGTATGCAGAGTTGATGGAATTGGAAGAAATTAGAGAACATGCAGTTCAAACAATTGAAAAGGATCAAGCCTTAGTAAAAAGATGGTTTGATAAGAAAGCAAGAGCAAGGACCTTCTAGGAAGGGGACCTAGTTCTGAAATGGGATGCAGATCGAGCAAAACTAGGAAGGCATTCCAAATTTGATGCCATCTGGAGTGGTCCCTACATGGTCACGGGATGCAAAAATAGTAATGCCTTCCAATTGTCTGCATTGGATGGAGAGGAACTTCTGATTTCGGTTAACGGAATCTATCTTAAACATTGCTACTAAAAAAGAAAAGGTTTGCAATTGTAAATATTAGTTTAGATTTTCATTCCTCCAAGTGCTTGTGCACATTGTCCTGTGGTAGTTAGGTTTCTATTTCCCTAAGTGCTTTGGCACAGATTTTGCTGCTCTCAGGTTGTTTTCTATAGTTCAGAGTGTTGCTGGAGAAGAAGTTGCAGTATCAGGCTAGTTTTAGGTTATTGCTTATAACTCCATGCCCAATGGATCGCTAAAAGGCCACTGATCTTCTACCTAGCAGGCAGGTGACCCCGCTGAGTCGTCAAAACTGTTGTCAAAATTTCACCCCCCAGGGTAAATTTCGATAACATGCATCAGAGTTTTGCAGTTCCAGGTAAGTAGATTGAAACAGGAAAAATCACAAAAAATGGCTAAGTCCTAGTCCTAGGGGCAGTCGGGACATTTGGGACATCTAGGCGTGGATCGGCCGAAAAGCCTCCAGGCGGCCTGTGAAGCAAAGGGACATCTGGGCCACAGGTACGTGCGGGACGTGAAATGCCCGAATCGGCCGAAAGAAGGAAAAATTTGCCCAAGTCTTCATCCGGGACAAACGGGACACAAGTACGTGAAGTACGCGAACCGGCCAGTTCGGCCAAAATGAGAACAAACCGTCTGGAGGAAAATGGGACATCTGGGCCGCGAGGACACGAATCGGCCGAATCGGGCAAACTGGAAGAATTTGTCCCGCGAAGCATAGGGACAAGTGGGACAAATGGACGCGAACCGACCGAATCGGGCGAACCGGAGGATTTTGTCCCAAGCAGCACTGGGAAATCCAGGAAAAATGGACGCGGTGGACGCGAAGGAGCCGAAAGGGCCGAGAACCAACCAAATCATGACACGTGTCACAAAGGAAATGGCCAAAAAGTCAAAGGGCGAGTTTGAAGGATCAGCCCGAACCAATGGGATAGTGCCACGTGTCCCAGCTAGGGCCCACAAGGAAATTTCAAAAGAGAGCCCACCGAGAGGTGGAGGAGAGAGAGTTGCTCAGCGAATCAGAACCTGCCACGTGTCATCTAGGTAGCAGAGCGTGGGAAGAAATTTAAAAATCTGTTTTCGGGCCTGTTTTGTGCCCTAAATCTTCAGAACAATCATATCTTTTGATCCAGAGCTCGGATTTTCACGTTCTTTACATCAATGGAAAGCTTGGTGAAATTCTCTGCACGATTCTGAGGATCAATCTTGCATTTTGGTGCAGTTTGGAGAGAGAAAATTGAGAAACGCCTCTGGCACGCAATAATAGACAAGCAAAAGTGACGCTTCAACAACCAGCTTTAATACAATAGACAGTTCGCCGTTTCTGCTAGACAGTCCGCCGTTTTGCCAGGATCCGCCATTTCTGCCATGATGAAATGAACTAAATGCAACCTAGAAGTGGTTGGGGTAGATCTGACTTCCCCCTCTCTCTTCCCTCTCTCATTCTTCCTATATATTGTAAAGAGGGGCTTCTTTCTAAAGTGTTGAACATTTTTCTATTTTGCTCCTCCCTTCTTCTCCTATCAGGCGAATTTTTGGAGTTCGAACCTCTCATTTGAGACTGTAATATGACTCTACCTCTTGGCATTTTGCAATGTATTGTATCAATCTTTGGAGCAAGTAATACATGTCTGTGGATGATTCTCAACCCTCTCTGTGTTCATCTTGCATCCTCCTGGTCTTTCACTGCAGGTTTTGTTATTTGTGCATGATCTTATATCACATTCAAATGGTCTGTGTTTATTGGCAAAATAGGTGTTCTTCATTCCTCAGTGCATCACCTCTATTATCTTAGATTCATTTTATGCATTTTCTTACCTTGTCTCCTTGGCAGATTAGATTAGGTTTTTGAGAAAAACCCTCTGCATATTTCATGTGGATCTGAACAGAGGAATAGGAACCAGCCTTCTCTGGAGAATCCTTTCTCATTTTTCAAGTCCCACACTTAGAGAAAGGATTCAATGTTGTGCAATCACACTGGATGCCTGAGTGATCAACCTAGAAGCCTGATCTACATCCAGGGGTGCTGTGATTTTGCATCAACAGTGCCTTTGGTGTCCTTTCGGAAAAACTTCTTGGTTTTATCGTCTCTTTGCGTGGCATTGAGGTCGATCCATCTAAATTCAAAGCTATCCTAGAAATGCCCCCACCTACTAACCTCAAACAATTGCGTAGTTTACAAGGTAAGCTCCAATCTATCCGGCGTTTCATCTCTCAACTCTCGGATCGATGTCAACCTTTTCATCACCTCCTTAAAAAGGACATTGACTTTCAATGGAGTGAAGAGTGCCACCAAGCCTTTGAAGCTCTCAAAGCTTATCTCTTGCAGCCACCCGTGCTTATCCCACCTCAGGACGATCACCCCTTCTACCTTTACCTTTCCGCCACCGACCACGCTGTAGGGCCCATGCTTGCACATCATGACTCCGAGAATCAAGAACAAGCAGTTTATTATATAAGTCGTACTTTGGTAGACTATGAGACTAGGTATACACATGTAGAAAAGTTGTGCCTAGCCCTATCATTCGTGGCCACCAAACTTCGACACTACCTCCTGAATCACAAAACTTTCATCATCACCAACACGGACCCCATCCATTATATGTATGCCAAACCTCATCTAAACCAATGCATCGCCCGATGGCTTATGCTCCTCGCCGACCTCGACCTTGAGTTTGTCCACCAGAAATCAATCAAAGGACAAACCATCGCAAACCAACTTGCGGAAGCCCCTTTACCTGGGGAACAATTTACTAATTTTAATTTCCCTGACGAACTCATCACCAATCTTTCCCTCAGGGAGGAGTTGTATCCAATGACCCTCTTCTTCGATGGATCCAAATGCCAGCACGGCGGAGGAGCTGGCGTTGTTCTCATTCCTCTCAATGCTGAGCCTATGCCTCTTTCATTCCGACTCGATTTCCCCTGCACTAATAACATAGCGGAATACGAGGCCCTTGTTTTGGGTCTCCAGGTTGCGTTACACTTAGGTGTCAAATCTATCAATATTTTCAGCGACTCTCAATTGGTGGTCAATCAAGTTATGGGCATCTACCAATGCAAAAATGAGGAACTTCAAAAGTACAAACATTACGTGGATTCTCTTCTAACCTTATTTACTCATTATTCTATCCAAACCATTCCCCGCTCCACTAACAAATTTGTGGATACTATGGCTTGCTTAGCCTCGCAAATTCCAGCTTCATCAACTAACTCTGACATTTTTGTCTTGGTCCAACAACTCTTTGCCCCATCTTACTCAGCCCCAGTTGTTTGTATGATAAATAATGTGACTGCTAATTCACCGGATACCTGGTATCACCAATTTCACGACTTCCTTACAACTTCCGTTCTCCCATCTGACCTTACAAGTGCCGGAAAACGTGCTTTTCTTAAACGTGTTTCTCATTATGTCATTATGGGGAGACTCCTTTATAAACGTGGCTTTGATGGCATCCTCCTTCGATGTCTAACCGGCCCGGAAGTCACCTATACCATCCAACAGGTCCATGACGGTATTTGTGGTGGACATTTTAGCGGCCTTGCCGTGGCCAAACGAATCCTTCACCTAGGTTATTATTGGCCTACTCTCAATAATGACTGCTACGAATATGTTAAGCGTTGTGTTATGTGTCAACAACATGCCAACCTTCAACATACTCCTAGCCATCCGCTACAGGTTGCACGAGATCTTTGGCCTTTCTCACAATGGGGTTTAGACCTTATTGGTGAGATTCATCCGCCTTCTTCGCAACGTCACTGATGGATAATCACAACAACCGAATATTACACAAAATGGGTGGAGGCTATTCCACTCATTTCAACTAAAAAAGAAAAAATTGTAGAGTTCATTAACCACCACATTATCTGTCGTTTTGGTGTTCCTCATCACCTGATAACAGATAATGGAAAATCTTTCAAAAATAAGTTATTGCAAGACCTTTGTGACAACTTTGGTATCAAACTTAGTTTCTCATCACCCTACTATCCACAAGCAAATGGACAAGCTGAATCTTCTAATAAAACCCTAACCAAAATTCTTATGAAAGTTGTCAATGAGTCCGGAAGAAATTGGCATGATCACATCCCCTTTTCCCTTTGGGCTTATCGTACTAGCGTTCGTACCTCCACTAATGCCACACCTTTTTATTTGGTATATGGTACCAAGGCTGTCTTACCTCTCGAAATACAAATACCCTCCCTTAGAATATCTCTTCAGGATATTCTTACCAACGATGATTTCCGCCAAGAGCGGTTAGCCCAATTGGAGCTTCTTGACGATCGTCGTCTTACAGCTCTTGATCACCTTCAAATCTATCAAAAACGCATCAAGCGTGCTTATGATAAGTGACTTCATGAGCGTACCTTTAAGGTTGGTGATCTTGTCGTCAAAGAGAATCAACATGTAACCAAACTAGAAAAGAGCAAACGTAGAAAAATTTGCTCCCAATTGGATTGGGCCTTACATAATCACTCGTACTTATGGATCAGACACTTATCGTTTAGCTTCGCTTAATGGTAAACTTGAGCCTGAACCCCTTAATGCCTTGCATCTTCGACCTTTCTACTATTGAATTTAGTGTTATATCACTTCTTATCTACCTACCGATCGTCCCTTGAGCTCACTTACCACCACATACACTTTGTTTCCTACGTCTCAAAATAAAATCAAGCTCACATAGTTTGCTTCTCACCTCCTCTTAACGATACCTTCCCCTTTTTTAGTCTAGTCCATGACTTCAAAGTAGTAAAATAACACATTCTTATGAGATTTTCTTGAGTCAAACTTCCTACCAAACTCGATGCTTTTCGCCAAATGGACATCTAGCTCTATAAATTACATATAGAATGCTCCCTTGAAGGACAGCTATATGCCAAACTATTGCTGCTATTATATATAGACTGCTCCCCCGAAGGACAGCTATGCACTAAAACCGCATCTGCTACTATAAATAGACTGCTCCCTTGAAGGACAGCTATACACATTAAGCCTTTATCAAAAGCTTCTCGCATTGATCAGCTTCGTGAAGACCTCAAGAACAAAAAAATACATATCCCATGTAGACTTCCCGCATCGATCAGTCTATATCCGGAAAAATAAAATAAAAATAAAAGCAGTGTTTCATAACACTTTTGAGTCATGGACTTGTCTATTTAGGTCTGGTTCTCTTTTGTCAGAATAATCATCTTATAATAAGTTCTCTGCATCCTCGCCCACATCAACCACCTCACTGCACCATTTGTCAAAGCAACAAAACTCAAGGGACGTGACGTATATCCGATATATTGTGATTATACCACTCTTTTCACCTATCAACTTCTCGTCTATGCAAGGTACCTAGGGGTTCAACTTCATTCTACGTTATTATGTGGTTTGTTTGGCTCTTCTCAACTATGGGACACTTTTGCCTCTTTTGCTCGACTCTGGGATTATGTGTTGACCTTAATCAGGATAGGGTTCCCTACCACTTGGGTAGGCTAACTTTTGCTTCACTTATACCTATTCCACAATCACCAATTCATTACCAACACCAACAACATTACCCTACCAATATCAAATATCAATATTTTTACCAACCAACAAATTGCCTAACCATACTTAAATTGCCTGAATTCACCTCTCCCTAGTTCCAAGGGAGAACTACATCAGTCTGAGGCCCCTCCTTGCTTTGTGCAATGGGCTATGTAGGCAACACTTCGGAGACACGGGGTCTCCCAAGGTTAGCTCGACCATCCCCTACCATAACCTATCATGTGTTGTAAATATAAATATTTTTTTTTGTATTCCTCTTTATATTTTTTTTCAAAAGTCAAAACACAAACATTCTTATTATTATCATAACTCAAATCAACATACATATTCAGTTTTATTTAGATGTTAAACAAATACATCTTCTCTATCATTGACACGCAGGTCGACATCCTTATTTATTCTTATACCTCGATAACATTTACTTAGACCCTCACGCCTCATCCCGAACCAGGTGATGATCGTGATCATCGATGCCTCTCGCCAGGCCTCTCTATCCTCATGTCACTTTTGGTTCAATCGACCTCACCTGTTCGTGTTTTAGCATGATTAGGGTCCTTGACTTGATCAGATGACCAACTTTGCCTAGACCAAGACCGTGACGTTTATCTCAACCAAACCAACCATTTGGTACTGCTGAACATGCCTAAACATTCCTGTACCTTACCCATTATATCCCCTGGAGCTACTTCCTATGCCTTGGATACCAAGATTATATTACCCTTGTTTGGATAAACTATCGACCTTTGCCTAGGAATTGCTTGTTTGCTCTTAAAATCATGTACCTTGGTCACACTACTGCATTTCAACGTGCGTCTGCTTCCTTGGACCTACCCCACCATCTTACCATCATATAAACACCATTTACCCTTTATCAACCCTATCCCTGATTTCACACTACCTCAATCTGTGATAGATTTGAGGGGGATTACCTATACCCTTAACAGGGGTAACCACTTCTTATTATTGTCTGTGCAGCTTTAACAAAGACAAGCTACACGACAACAAGGGGCTAATGTAGACACCAAATTTGTGTCTTACGACCCCCTGTGCCCCGCATCTCATTTCAAAACCTAACCTCATCACCTAAACCTTACACAATTATTTATTAATTACCTTATTATTAATAAATCCACATCGCCATACATGCCACCCTCATTTCGCCACCTCATCATGACCGAGTCTTAACCCTAAACTAACCTAATTAAGACCTATAACTTGGTCCACATCCACACCTATGATTAATTACTCCTCACCCACACCCAAAACTGACCTCATAATGACTTGACCAAGCCCACAACTAATCCCTCGGGAGAACGGGAGAAAAGGAGGGAAAGTTGGCTATTTTACCAAAAATAGCCCACTTTGACTTGACCGATACCGATTCCTACTCGACCGCCGTCGGTTGTGTAACCACCATCGGTTCCCTATAAATGACCACCTCCAACCAAAAAAAAGGGATCGAATTTTCATTTGATCAAAAAGGAGGAGAAATCATTGAAAGGATCGGGATTTGCTTGGCCGAGTAGAGACAAGTGAAGAAACAAGAAGAGTTTACAGAGAAGGAAATCAAGCCCAAGACTGCAACTGCACAACCAGATCCCTGTGACACTCAGCTGATCATCGTGAGGGAAGACATCTCAGCTTCTGATCATCAGGACGTCCTATCTGAGCTCTTCCTTTGTCATCACAGTTCTTGGACTTGCATTCTCATCAATAAACAGTAAGTAGAATCTTGTATGTTCTCTTTGATAACATTTCTTAGACTTTTGAATCACAGCCATCATAAATCTATTCCCAGATCTACTACCCAGCAACACATTACATCTAACTATCATTCTTCTACCCTCTCATCACCCCATTACCTAATCCCACTCATTTACTAGCCTTACAAACAACACAACCACCCCACAACTGACCCTCACCAAAAGCCCCTAAAACATAGAACCTACCGATATCGGTTAGCAGCAACCGGTATCAGTTACCTTGACTCAAAACCAAAAACCAGCCTTTCCCCCTACTTGTTTCAACGAGGCAATTAAATTGTCATTTTACAATCTTTTGTGTTAATTCATATTAGCAGGGGAATTGACCACCTTCGAAAGGAAGTTTTATATTTCCTGGGCCCAAGGCAGTTCCCTCATTTATTGTCTAATTAAAATCTTGTGGTCTTGTATTCTTATTTACAGGTAGTCCTTCTAAGACAAAAAGGAGTTCTTCGCAATCAACCTGATCTCTCTCTATGGTACGCGCACACCATCTCGACATTCAACAGGTATTCCTCCTAGCCCTAACCCTTATCTGTTTCTAAAAGGAATGAAAGGATAGAAGCAACTCTATTCCCAAAAGTTGAAACATTCCGCACGAAACACCCACACATGGGGCAACCACATCTTAGTTTTGTCAATGTCACTTACCAATACAAGCTACACAACAAAAAGGGGAAAAATGTAGACACCAAATTGGGTCACACACTCCTTGACCCCTCGTTAAATAACCAAATTGAACACACTCACCTAACCATGGCCCCTCACACCCTATACTAATATTAATTTAATTAATCCATATCCTCACAATATTTATTATCTAATTATCCTAATTTCCACCTCACCTAGACACCTCATCCAACCACCTCACCCTAGACCCATTCTTAACATGTTTCCATAACTAACTAATACCTAATCCTACTTGCCTTAATGAGCTAATATTTGGCCTAACCCTAAAAATCAATCCCTACAACCTCTCTAACCAAATTCTTGCCCATTCAAAAAGAAGCTTCCATTATAATCTATGAAAAGAAACTAACTAGATCCAAGAAATCAAGAAGATCTGCCCATTTTAGTAAACCTAGGGAATCCTGCCCTAACTGATGCCGGTCAACCTGGAACCGTCGTCAGTCACATTTTATTCCTTTTTGGTAGCCTTATTTCGAGGTTGGCACATTCTGAGAGCAAGGAGAGAATAATCACATCTGCATGCAACCAGAGCGAGCATCCGTTCACACCCAGACATCTACAACCATCCAAGCCAAGATTTGATTTATCCAGGTAAGGAGGAAAGCCCAGACAGCTCAAGCAATAATTTCCTATCAACTAGTGACCCTCTATAGAAGAAACCTCCAACTACCATCTCCTATCTTCACCCACAGTCGATTGGTAGAAGATTCCAAGTAAGTACACTTGTCTATTCAATCCATTTTGTTTAGATACTCTCAATATTTACATCTTTTTGTGTGCTATTTCTTTTCCAGCCACTCACTGCTTATCTCTGATAACTATCCCCCTATACCTCTTCTAAAACCCCTCAAAACCCTGTCCTAGCAATCCAACATCCCATTCCGATCTATCCAACCCTTTGTGCAATCACAAAGAATATCTAAACTCTGTTCTACAACATATTCCATTTTCCCATAGTCATCGGTGTCGGTCTTCCCAAACTGCCGTCGGTTGAGCCCATACCGGCGTCGGTTTACCTACTCGATTATGACCTTTGTTACTATTCATCAACTTAACCCATAACTCCTCCCTCCTTGACCAGAACCGCACCAGACGTACCCATCGACCTACATCCCTACCCACACCTCATAGACACCTCACTCATCTCCCCATCAACTTGGAAAATAGACCCAGACCCTTGTTCTTGACCCCCTATCATTTCTTCAATGACCACCATCAGTCACAATTAACTGGCATCGGTCAGGACATGACCGACATCAGTCTCTGTGTCTGTCAACATAGTACAGACTAGAAACCTACCTACTTATTCCCAAGTTACCTATAATCACCTGTGACCTTCATTAGAAATTTGTCAGACTTGTAAAAACCCAGAATCATTTACCCAACCTCCGGATCTGATCCTAACCTAGCCTGTTAGATTATATTTTACTTATTGTGTTTATATGAGATGCCTAAATCATATTGACTATAGTAGGACAATATTTACCTTATTTCTTGCATTAGTTTGTTTACAATGGTGGATTGACAGCCTTCTAGGGAGTATCATACTTCCCAGATCTAGCATACGCTAGGCAGTCCACTGTATATGTTGTTTAACTTCTATTTGGTGGTCTTGTTGTTTATTTTAGGTGGTTCCTCCTAGCCAAAAGGAAGCTCTCACTATTAGATGTGAATTGAGGAGTCAACTCGTGTGCAACAACCTTCAACCAGCTTCAACAGGTATTCCCCCTAGCCTTTTACCCTTATCTGTTTCGTCACATTCGAAGAAATGTTCTACGAATAAGGTGAAACAGTCATATTTCTCTTGCATGTGTTTGGTTGAATGCTTATGGTACATTGCTTCTATTAATATGGAATTTGTGTATTGAAATTGTTCCAATAAATATCAATTTCAACAATATTTTCAAAATTTTAAAGATAGGCCCATTGGTTTTTAAATTTAGTGTTGTTGTGAAGTTCAATAAGAAATAGATGTGTGGAAATTTATATACCTCGATAAACATAATTTTATTATACATTGAAATACCAAATTTAATACTTGGAGTACTTATAATATTTTTTTGTTTGGGTAAATATTAAAGTAAAAACACTTAAATTTGGGGTAGGTGTTTTCTTGTGAGTGTAAACATTACATATATTAGTAACTTGAATTTTTGATCAATCAATGATCAAAAATTGTAAACAACACATTGTTGATGGTTCATAATTCATTTTGCAAAAATATGTTATAGATACTCTTCTCAAATTTTGTGATGAATACTTTAAAAAGATCAAGTTTTTTTAAATGTACATATATTTAATTTTTATATAATAGTTTTCCTCTAATATAAAGAAGGCAATTAAAAAACATCATATCTTTTAAGAACTTCTCCCAGAATAAAGCCTTCTGATTTACTTATATTTTTGGTAGTAGAATTACATAATTAGATCGACATCCCATGGGATTGGAATCACCCCAAGTATGTACCTATGCCTTTGGTGTTAAGGGGATGTCACAAAAAAGTACCTTCGATGATGTCATGGGCTTTAACAATTCACAAGTCGTAAGGAATCACTCTCAATAGAGAAACAATTGAAATAGGTGGAAGGGAGCAGCAAGGGTTGACATTTATGACAATAGCAAGAGTCACATATCTTATCAAATTACGTATATCTCCTCCATTATCTTTTGATTTTTATTCTAAGATGAAGGACAATGTGTATGTATCTCTTAGAAAGAGAAAGGAAGTCCATTTACTAAAACGTGAACAAAAATTATGTTTTACATTATTACTCACACATATTACTGAAATATATATCTATACCATTATTTTGAAACTTTAATATTTATTTTCTTCAATTGAGTTAATATTGATTTCTAAGGTGTATGAGTAATACCCCCCAAAATACCATTGGATGTAAATTAAATAAGAATCTAGATTTGAGAAATCATCATTAAAATATGCAATATTCACAAACTTATTGTCCAAATATTTGAAGGATATTTCTATCATATATTTTCCACATTTGATGTTGCAACACAACATTCAATAACATTTTCAAGCAATATACACACCAACTATAGAAAGATACTCTCATTATAGTGAGTAAAATCTTCACTATACACATTATAATAAGACAATATCAACACAATGTGTACAAAAAATCAAAAAATGTACATTGATGTTACTTTGCTAGCTGTTACTGAAGAAATAATTTAAAACACATGGTTTATTATTAAAAGAATAATACTTGGAATATCATTACTTCTAATTATATTAATGATTCTAACCACACTCATTTATTGAACACACATCCCTCATCATGCCCACCTATCGGCATTTCCACTACACACTCAAGGTGCAATTACTAGTATATGATTATTGGACACTCAATTATTAATAATTAGAAAATGTAAATAAAAAATTGTATATAATTTAATTATAATCCATTTATCCATATTATAACTCTAACTATTATCTGTTGTAGATCACAAGCACTGAGAGGGGGGGTGAATCAGTGCAGATTAAAACTTGTACACTCTTGATTCAATTTTATATTCTTTACCAATCTATATGTATGAGCAACATAAAATCAATCAAGTATTCATCAAACATATAAACACTAAACACAAAGATTTACTGCACGGTGTTATCTCAGTTTTGAGTTTACGCCAAAACTATCAGATAACCCTACGAAAATTTTAAGCTGGTTTTGCAAAATTGCCTTTATGAGAGATTATCGGGTTTTCGGGTTTCACAAGTAGGACAACATGTGTCTTGAATGTTTCATGTCTTGTGTTCCTCGAAACTCAAAACCCGCATCGAGTAAGGCGAGTCGGGTTTGCGGACCTTCCGAGCATCGGAGCATGCCTTCGTCTAAGCATCATGCTTTATGTCGATCATTTCCTGCAACCCGAAACCCGAATTGCCTAAGTCCTTCATGTCAGGTTTTCGGAACTTTGAAGCATCTAAGCATCATGTTTCATGTCGATTGTTTCCTGCAACCCAAAACCTGAATTTCTCTAAACACCTTTGTGTCGGGTTTCCGGATCTCTCGAGCATGCTGACATGACATTAATGCTGAGTTGTTGGGTCAATTGGCACGTGCCAGCTGAAGTGTATTACCTGAAAATTTTCATATATATATGCGGATTTCCATGTCATTTTTACTAGACGTAATTTTTACCTTGTGGATTTTCACGCATGCTTCTTTGACCTCGAAACCTGAAATTCGCCTCTGTACTCGATTGCATTGCTCGTTTTTGATCATTCGTTGTCCCAGTTGAAGGTATTTTTCTTCAGTCTTTCTTTGTGGTTTTTATGGATTAATTATGTGAGGAATTCATCCAAGTTTCTCATCTGGGTTTGGGATTTTCTCTTTTCCATTTTTAAGGGTTGTTTTCTAAAACCAGGTTTATGTTTTAGGGTTTATCTCTTTGGAATTATCACTTTGTGTTATTTCCCGGAATGTTGTTGTAATTAAAATATGTTTTGGATATAAATGATGAAGAAAGAACTTGCATGTTTTAAAATCAACAAAAACCCTATTCTCTCTTCTCGGGTTTCGCAGGGTGCTGTGCAGTATCAAAAACCCATAGTATATCAGAAAATTTGACGTGTCGGGCTTTCCAAAATCTCCGACATCTTCAAAGTTCTGGGTTTTCCAAAATCTTTGACATCTTCAAAGTGCCGGGTTTTCCAAAATCTCTGACATCTTCAAAGTGTTGGGTTTTCTAAAATCTCTGACATCCTTAGTGTGTCAGGTTTTCTGGACTCCCTGACATCCTCCTCAGTGTGTCGGGCTTTTCCACCCTTCTGGCATCTCCAGTAGGTCGGGGTTTTCACAGTGTGCAAACATCTCATGATCTCCGAAACTCTCCTCCTTTGAAATCCCTCATGTCAGAACCTAGTCCATCTCAAGAAAAGACTGAAAAGTTAGGAAGGATGAAATACAAATTCAGAAAGGTGGAGTCTCCATCCTATATCGATTGCAATTATGACATCTGAGATACAGAGCTCAGAAATATAGATATGGAGGATTTCTGGAGTAGGGTAAAGAGCTCTTCCCAAACTCCATGGATGAAATCGATAGTTGATAGTGGTTTACCTCTTGCAGTGGGTTTCCCTATGTATGCTCAGTGCCCTGAATTCATTTTAGCTTGCGCTTCGAGTTATGACTCTGCTTCTCGTTCTGTGAAAAACCAGGCGGGAGAAGTTGTGATCAAGTTGGACAGAGGTTACTTCGATGACCTCCTCAAGCTGCCTAATTTTGAAGAATATGGAGAGTTAGATATCAAGTCAGCTCAGAAAGCTTGGGATAATGATCAGGAAGATTTTATCAAGCACGTAAATAAGAAGTTCCTGATCAAAGTCAAACCGGCTGTTTCCAGATTCCCAAGACTTGTCCCCAGAAGTGATTTCATTTAGGAAATAAATGACATCATCACTCTGTTGAGTTAGGTTTTTGGTTTACCTGAATCAAATGTTTTCCAAGGGTGGATGTATCAGTTCATGATCACCATTAAGAAGAACCAACAAGGAATTGATTGGGGCACTCTCATTAGTAATGAGATAGATTCCCAAATGAGAACAGTCTTGTCTACGGGAAAGTTTTATATGTCCTCATATGTCACCTATGCAGCGGCCAATATGAGGAACTATCCTGGGTTGGATACCAAGGGAAACAGGATGGTGGACCACGTTTATTAGTATTTTCCTCAGTTGACAAGGAAAGGGTCCGAAGATCAATTCAGAAGGGTGAATGACACCTTCTTTTATGAAAACATCTGTAGGTTAAATCCTGAACTGAGGAAAACAAGAGTATCTGATGAAGCATTGGCTGAGGTTTCAAAGTGGGGTTGTGTCTTCTTACAATTTAAGAAGTTCACATATCTATGGGTAGTCATGTACCCAAGGGATCCTTTCCGTCTGCCCCGATATCCAGGGGACAAACTGATCTTAATGGAATTGGTTAGGCAATTGTTGGATTTTCACAAGTTCCAACAAAGTAAACATAAAGCTGCTGTATCCTTCCCAATTTCTATTGGAAGGTATACTTGTTCGACAGTGGTAAAAGCCAAGAATGTTGTCCATGAGCTTCATGACAAGTTAAAGAAGCACATGAAGCCTCGAGACGGGTTTGATATTCGAGGAGTCCTCAGGGTGTATGGAACTCTACACCTGCATAGACCAAGCATAGAAGACATCTGGATTGATCTACGTGATGAGGTTGCTATTCGTAGAAAGGATCATAGCAGATTGACACTTGCTGAGATTCAAACACTTGAGCTCACTAAGTTACCAGAAGGTACTAGCGACAATGAAAGTGTTCTGGATCCCTCTTATGATGGACTGAATGAAGATCAATATGTCTTCCCACCTATTGATTGGTCAATCAGTAAAAAATCCTCCATTACAGATAGATCAGCTTTGATTCTTGCATGCACCAAAGCATGGCTCGCCTCTTGGGGGATGAGTTTTAAAGATGATAAGTTTTCAAAGTTGGTTGCTTCAGAGGCAGGGCCCTAGAAAAAGGAAAAGGACAAAAGATCTTCTAAGGGGCCTATAAAGGTCAAGTTTGTCAAAAAGAGAAAAGAAAGAGAAATCTCTTCAATTGTTTCTCCAGTTGAAATGGTGGATGTGCCAGAATCACCAACACCACTAGAAATAGGAGAAATTTCTTTGGAAGGAGAAGGAAGCCAGCCTCTGGTTTCATCATTTGTTGATTGCCCAACTGAAGAGACCTTATCTCTTACATCCCAGGCTTTGGAGTCTGAATCTGCGCCTCTCCCCTCACAACCACTCCTACCTCCTCATTCTCCATCAACTTCTTCAGTCATGGCTAGTATTTTCTCTGGACTTTCACCCCTCTCTGCTAGGACCCAAGTAATCACCAACACGCCCCCTCCTGTGCCTCTTTTTATTAAATCTACTACCACATTGGTAACTATTCCCCCTCCGCTAGTAGAACCTTCTCCCCTGGAGAGTATGATAACAACTTCTACAACAGTGGCAACTCCCTTTGATACGCTGCAATGGCTACTCGAGAAAACTCTGAGGAAGAGGAAGGTGATTGTACTCATACCGGCCTTTGATTTTATCTCACTCAAGGCTCCTATTGCTAAATCGGCCAAGAAACCCAAAACAGTTTCAAGGGTTTTGGTGGACGTTTCAGGGCATAAGTTCGCAGAGATTGCCACTCCCGCGACTGACAAAACTAAAGAGGACGTAACAACCTCTAATTATCAGATAACCATGGTGGCTCTAGGAAAAGTGACAGCAGAAGGGGCACAACAGGATGCATGGGATGCTATAAATGTGTTGTGCCAGAAGTTGAAAGAAACAAAAGACAACAGAGATGAGCTTAAGGGAAAGGTGGAGCAGTTGACAAGGTTTTGCTTAAGCTCTCAAAACCCCTTGAATCCATACCATCTTCTTCTGTCCTTGTCGGATTTGATTTCTCATCAGTGCCTACGATTGAGAGGATTAATAAAAAAGGAAGGGTGGTCGATGAATGGACCCAAAGGCTGCTCCAACAAGGGAAGGAAGTGATTCAAGACGTTGTGAAAATCTATCAATCTTTGGGGGACATTCAGAGTGATGGAGAGAAGATGGACGATGATTTCTCTCAAGAAATTGGATAACTTGATTTGACTTTCGAAGCTCTCTAGGCATTAAAGCAAATACCATCACAACTCTTGGTAGAAGAAGGCATCATCCCACATGCGGATAAGCATTTCCAGCTGACCAAAGCCATCAGGCTCAGGCTGAAGATTCTTAACGAAGCCTACGGTAAGTTGAGAGAATCAAGGGATAAATTGATTGATGGCAAAAGTGATCTGGAAGAAGAGTTGCTGAAGACTTGGCCAAAGGTGTCAATTGGAAACTCAGGCATCCTATCAGCTGATGATCTTTTCGAACAAGTCCAAGGGTCTGTTCAGCATGAACCAACGCATAGATTTGGTATTGAGATCATCGACCGGTTTGTAAGAATTGAACATTCTTTGGAGGCCTTGAGAAGGCTCAGCAAAAGATTGAAAAAGCTTCCCGGCAGTGCTAGTGATACCCATGAAACCTGTGAAGTTTTGAATGATCATTCCACTGCGCCTGACGAAAATGAAATGCAAGGCATAATTCGAAAGTTCCAAGAATTTCGGGACAAATAGGCTCAGCTGGAGGAAGAGAAAGATGAAGGAGCGAAAGATGACGATTCAGATTAAGTCTTGATGTTTCATGTCATTTCAATTTTGAAATTGACATGTCTTTTTCATTTCTATTTCGTCACATTTTTTGAATCATATTTTGACTTGGTCTCCTGCGTGAGAGTCAAGAAAAATAGAACTCTTTTTAAAGAACACTATTTTCTAGGATTTATCCTATTTTCTCTCGATTCCTTTTATTATAAATAAGGGATGCTTATGCATTCCAAAGGGTCGAGATTTTTGAAATATTGGGAGCTATTGGAAAGAAGAAAAACTTTGTGTTTTCTTTTAATCATTGTGAAGAATAGGAGTTGATATTATTTTGCAAACTTTGTGTTGTGGGATATATCTTTCTTAAGACATTGTTCTTACGTCCATAATCTTAAGCTATTCTTTGTTTAGCACCTTAGTGTTTCTAATCATTTCAGACATTATATTTATGATCTAAAGTCCATATGATTATTTTTTGCTCTGTGTTTACTTGAAAGAAAATACGTTTCTCTCATTTCCTTTCCATTGTTCTTCTTTTATTGTAATAGTTTCCAACCCGGTTCATTTACGAAAGCAATACCTTTGAATCATGTGGATGTCCCTTTCGGGAGAAAAACCCACCAAAACCATTGCTTATATTACACAAAGACAAGGACTCATAAGAATATAACACATCTTACAAGATTTGTTTAGTGAGACACCAATCCCACAAGGAGCACCAACCCCTACACCTATTCTAATATTACACAAAAAAGGACTCAAGTGAATATTATTCATCACAAGAGATTTATTTCTATAGGAACCCACCTACAAGGAAGCTACAACTCCCTGAATGTGCTAAGCTACAACTTAGACTTCTTTACATATACATTTTGATCATGCAGTTACAACAATTGCTAATACAATGAATTATGATCACTTTCCTGGCTCGATCTGTGTTCTTCCTCAGTCACTCTCTTCTTCTCATTCAAACTGCCACCTTTATGCTCTACTTATCTAATCATGTTCTTCATTATTTTCTCGATCTCACCCTTTCTCTCTACTTCACCGTTGTAGCTCTTCTTAGCTTGATTGCATTGTGTTTTCTTCTCTCTACCTCTTTGTCACTCTCTTGGACTCTAGTGCCTTAGTTTTTCTCTCATGAGTAAAATCTTCTCGAATCACTTCGATTTTTTCTTTTATTGCACCTTTTTCTCAAAAAGCTTGCTTAAAAATTTACATTATGTACTCTTCCTGATCTGTCACCTATGAATCTAGATCATTAAATTTTTCAGCTGAGTCCATATTTTATTATTTCCTTTTTGGCTTCATTCCTCCTTCTTCCATGTATCAAACAAACAATTTATTAGTTGACTTCAAAAATTAGAAAACTTGCATTGTTTAGAATTTGCATCGTGAAATTAAAAAATCGACCCGTCTTTTTTGCATTATTTTAATTCACCTTGAAATCAGGAATCTCCATCAAGCTTATAACCATATGCCTCATGGTCAACATGCATTAAATGTTGGTAGCTGGATACAAATTTCATTGGTCTGTGTAAATTTCTAGTTGTACTTATAGTCACAATTCTCTATTAATCAAATCTCTTCGAAATCTGAATGCAAAGCATTCACTCTTTCAATTTGAACTCTAACTAATTGTCCTTGATCCACTCCAGTTCACTTTTTTTGTTCCATGGCTTCCTTTGGTGTCTTTGATCTTTTATTTCATATCGCGGCTTCTCCTTTTGTCCTTCAGATTTTCCCTTCTTTATGTAGACTTTTTAGTTATCTACAGAATCTATATGCATTGTGTGGATTTTTCAACTTCTCACAGCTTCCTCCTTGTTTATTACCTTATGTGTATTTTCTCCTTTTCTAGTTCTTCACGGCTTTCCTTCTATCTATGGCTATCTTCTATACTTAGTCTTTTCTGTTTATCAGTAGTTTTGCATCTTTTCCCTTTATACATGAAATTCTCCAAATCTTATATCCACGGCTTTTTTGTTTATCAGTGGTTTTGCATCTTTTCCCTTTATATGGAGCATTCTCCAAATTTTCATATCCTGTGGCTTTACCTTCTGACCTTCTTCACTCTGTGGCACTCACCTACCTTTGAGTGACTTCTTCTAGAGCTTTCCTTTAGTCTGCGGTCCCTTCCTTGAGCTTCTTTACTCTGTGGCTCTCTATGTACTTGGCGGCTTGCACCTTATATCCGTGGCTTGCTCAAATGTTGTCTAAGTCCTTTAGGGCTTATCCTTGATCATCTCAAAGCCTTTGGGTTGACACTACCAATCAACCTTCATCTTTTTCAGCTTGCTCACTTTACCAAATGACTCCTTTTTCTATCAATGCAACTAGATATCAACTCATCCATCTTGACATCAATGAAAACATATATAATAATGAAAAATATTCAACAATATCCCCTTTGTCATTGATGGCAACACTCCCTCTTGTAGAAACCTATATAACCTTATAACCTTTTGATGGCAAAATGATTGCATACCTGAATTCACCTTTCTCTTGTTCTTCTATATCTGTGGACTAGTTTCTGGTTTCTTTATCTCTCCCCCTTTGACAACAATGAAAATGGGCCATCTATGCCACACATAACTGAATATACTTGTAAGCTAGTTTCTTCATGTGCTTACCTCAAGAGGCTCCCCCTAGGCTTATGCTTCTTATCCATCTGTTCTGGAATTTCTGTAACAATGCTCCCCTGAGCTGATGCATGCTTTGATAAATTTGAGCTAATAGATTATCTCTTCCTCACTTTGGCACTGTTTTTAGGAGCTGATATTTCCTGAGAATGCTCCCTTGTGCTTCTTGTACATCTTCTTAGTTGTTGGAAGGTTTAGGAATGACCCCTAACTCATTCCTTAAGTGCTCAAATGTTGCTTTTGGTAGTGGCTTGGTCATTATATATGCAATTTCTTCTTTAGTGCTCACATATTCTAGACTGATCTTCCTATCATTTACTTGTTCCCTCAAGAAGTGATACCTTATTGGTATATGCTTGGTTTTTGAGTGGAACACAGGGTTCTTGGAGACACTTATTGCGCTTGTGCTATCACACAATAAAGGAATTGGATTTTTAGATTTCACCTTGTAATCTTCCAATGTCTGCTTCATCCACAGAACTTATGTGCAACACATTACAGAAACTATATACTCTGCTTCACATGTTGAGAGATCCACTGATGATTGTTTCTTTCTCAGCCAAGATACTAAGAAGTTTCCAATAAAGAATGATCATCTACTTGTGCTCTTTCTATCATCAACACTTCCTTGCCCAATCTGCATATGTATATGCTTTTATGCTAAAGTCATTGCTTTTGGGGTACCACAATCCATACTCAAGTGTTCCCATGAGATATCTCAAAATTCTCTTGACCGCCTTGAGGTGTGTTTCCCTTGGATCTTCTTGAAATATTCTAAAAATTCCTACCACCTCATGATATCAAGTCTTGATGATGTGGAGTAAAGTAGACTACCAATCATGGATCTGTATAATGTTTTGTGTACCTTTGGTGAATCATCATTTCTTCTCAACTTGCACCCAACTTCCATTGGTGTACCAATTGGTCTGTATTCTTCCATTTTGAAAATTTTCAACATTTCCTTGATATACTTAGTCTAGGATATAAATATACCTTGATTTGTTTGACTGATCTATAAACCCAAAAAGAATGAAAGATCTCCCAACATTGACATCTCAAATTCTTCTTTCATCAAGCTGCAAACTCATATGTCATCTTGTCATGATCTCCACTGAAAATGATGTCATCCACATATACTATTACAATGAGAAAATGTTCTCCTTCTTATTTTATGTATATATTATTGTTCATGACTCCTTTTCTAAAACCTTTCTCAATGAGGTATGAGTCTAATCTGTTGTACCAAGCTCTAGGAGCTTGCTTTAATCCATACAAAGATTTCTTCAACCTGCACACATAATCTTTATCTTCAGTTAGTGAGAATCCATCAGGTTGTTCAATGTATACCTCTTCATTTAGGAAACCATTTAGGAAGGCTGATTTCACATCCATCTGGAACACTTGATCTTCTTGTATGTTGCGTAAGCTAGAAATAACCTTATTGCCTCCATTCTTGTAACTAGTGCAAATGTCTCATCAAATTCAATCCCTTCCATTTACATGTATCCTTTATACTAATCTAGCCTTGTTGCGCGTAACTTCTCCTTTCTCATTCATCTTATTCCTAAATACCCACTTGGTTCCAATCACATTCTTGTCTCGCGGCCTGGGTACTAGTTCCCATGTCTCATTCTTTTTGATTTGATCCAATTCTTCATTCATGGCATCTACCCAATGTTGATCTTTGCTTTCTTCAACAATATTCTTGGGTTCTATCATGGACATGAGTGTTATATCTTCATGAATCTACTGCTCTCTGAGTCTCCTTCTTATTAGGATGCACTTCATCCTTGTTTCCAATGATCTGATTTGTAGGATGATCCTTCTTGACTTTCCTGGAGGGTGCCTTAGTGTCTGGTCTTTCTTCTTCTTCTTCTTCTTCTGCAGACTTCAAAGTCTTCATCATCTTCTTGTTCTTCATTTCCTCCAGTATGCTGAGTGCTGGTTTTTCCATATTGTGCCTCATCCACCTTCACATTAGTGCTTTCCACTATCTTTTGCAACCGCTTGTTGTAGCATCTGTAGGTTGCGCTAACCGCTGAGTATCCAAGGAAAATACCTTCATTGCTCCTTGAGTCAAATTTTCCTAAGTTTTCTTCATCCCTTTTGATGTAGCATTTTCTTCCAAACACTCTAATGTGCTTCACATTTTAGGCCTCTTCTTCCATAGTTCATGGGGGGTCTTATCACTGTTTACTCTCAATTGAGCCCTGTTCAAAAGATAGACCGTAGTATATACTGCTTCACTCCAATACCTATCTGGGATTTTGGATTCATTTAGCATGGTCCTTACCATCTCTTGCATTGTTCTAATTCTTCCTTTCAACAACTCCATTTTTCTGAGGAGTCCATGTGGTTGAGAATTGTCTCTTGATTCCATGTTCTTCACATAACTCATCAAACTCATTTGACACAGAATTCACTGCCTCTGTCTGATCTTAGGAATTTGATTTTCTTGTTCTTTTCATTTTCAACTAATGCCTTGAAACTTTTAAATCTATCTAGGGCTTCAAAATTCTACTTTAAACATGCTACCTAGGTCATTCTTGTATAATCATCTATAAGCAACATAAAATATACTTCACCTGATATTCCTTCAGTTCTGGTAGGTCCGCACAGGTCTGTATGGATCAATTCCAATGGTCTTGTTGTAGAGTACTCCTTTGACTTGAATGACCTCCTTTGTTTGTTTACCATGTAGACACGCCTTGCATAGTGTATCCATGGGTTTGATAATCTTAGGCATGTGTCTCACACACCCTTTAGCACTTAGTTTAACCAAATTTTCAAAGCTCATATGTCCAAGTCTTCTGTGCCACAGCCAACTATAATCAACTTTACCAGTGAATCATTTCTCATTGTTTATTTCATTCAGCACATACATGTTGTTCTTTGTCCATTTGGCCTTTGCAACTCTTTTTCCTATTTTTTCGTTGATAATATCACATCCTCGGTCATGGAATATGACATTGTATCCTCTCTTACACATTTGACTCACACTTAACAGGTTATGTTTCAAGCCTTCAACATATAGAACATTTTTTGTAATAGTCTTTCCATTATCCAAACTTAATGTCCCTTTTCCAACTATGTTGGCAGAGTTGTTGTCACCAAATCTCACAAAACCTGATGCATTATTTGACAGAGAAATAAATTTACTTTTATCACCTGTCATGTGACTGGAGCAACCACTGTCTAAATACCAAATTTTATCTTCATTTTGTACATGGAATGCATTCTGTACTACTAAGCAACATTCTTTTCTCTTATTCACATCTTTCTTCACATATATCCACTTTTGTTGTTTAGGCGGCTCTTGTTTCCTTACTGGTGGATTATTTATTTTCTTGTGATAAGTGTATTAAGCAACATTAAAGTTTGAAATTGGTGTAAGATGGGCCAAAATTTCTTCTATAGCCTCTAGAGTTCTTTCTACACTTTGTGGCTTTATGTCCAAACTGATTACAAGAGAAACAATACCCATAAAAGGAATGTGTGTACCTCATTGCATAGGTGATCCTAGGAACAATGTTTCTTCTTCTCACGTGGATTTGTGGAAGCCTTTATTTTCAGCAAGAGGAAGTACTTGTGTAGCTGCAGACTTATTTTCTTCATTTTTGCTAACTCTTTCTCCTTACTTTCTCCCTTGAAACCAATTCCAGATTTGTCAGTTGTATCATGTTGGCTGTTGAGTATATCAGTTAGCACGATATAGATCTTTTCTAGCTTTTCATACATAATTAGTTTGTTGAACATTTGGTCCATCTCAAATTTCAACTCCTCCAATTTTGTGTTCAACTTTGAGCACTCCTCTTTTGATTTGTAGGACTTAGAGATATTCTCTAGCTGAGTTTCAAGTTCCTTTAGCTCATTAGCCTCCTCTTCTTCTTTTGTGCTTGTCTTTTCTCAAAGATGTGGATTTGTTCCTCATAATCCTTTAATGTGCATCTTAGTTTCTGATTTTTCTTTCTGCATAGTTGCATTTCTTCAAGTGCACTTACCAACTCTACTTCAAGATTTACCTCAACTTCCTCTTCATCAGAATATTCATATTCAACTGAGTTCTTCCCTCTGGAGCTACTTTCTTCATCTGCATCATAGCCATAAACAAACATTCTGATTGATCTTCATTATCTTCATTTTTTGATTTTTTGTGTTGCTCAACTTTGATTCACTAGATTCTTCTTTAGAATATAAGTTTCTTTTGTTCTTGAATAATTTCTTCTTGTTATCTTTCTTTTTATACTCAGTTTCTCTTCTATTATGTTTATGACTTGTGCTCTTCATGTTCTGAACTGATTGTCTTTATTCTTGTTTGGGAATCTGCTAGAAAAATGACCTACCTATCCACAAGAAAAGAATTTGAATGGGAGTTTTCTTTTGTACTTACCAGAGCCTCTTTTCAATTTCCTCACAAACAATGCCTCAATTTTTTCTTCATCCATCTCATCTGCAGAACCTGATTCTTCTTCATCTTCTTGACTAGACTTTATTTCTTTCTTGACCTTGAAATCCACTTCTTTCTTGGTGGTCTTGGTTCCAACAGTTCTCATCTCGTATGCAACAAGGGTGCTATGTAGCTCATCCATTGTAAGAGTCTTCATGTCCTTTTCTTCCTCTATGGTAGAAACCTTTGCATCATACTTGTTGGTCAAGGATCTCAAAACCTTTTGAACAATGATAGATTCTTCTAGATTTTCTCCCAAGCCTCTGATCATGTTTATGACCTCATATGTTCTCTACATATATGTCGCGATGCTCTCATCATCCTTCATTTTCAGATTCTCAAATTGAGCTCTATAAGTTTGTAACTTTTTCAGTTTAACTTTCTCATCTCCTTCATAGATACTCTACAATTTGGTCCATATCTCCTTTGTTGTTGTGTAGTGCATTACTTTCAAGAATTTTGTCTCAGTCAAACCACATAAAATAGCATTCATAGCTCTTGAGTTGCACTCATATTCTACCTTATCCATTGAAGAGGTGATTGGTGTGGGTGGAGCTGTATATCCTTTTTCAATGCACTCCCAGATGTCAAAACCGAGTGACATCAGATATGTCTTCATTCTTATTCTCCAGAAATGCATAATTTGTCCCTGTGAATAGAGGTGATCTGGATAGAGATAATCTACCTTGTGCCTGATTTGCTTCCATGCTTGTGATAGGAGGATCTCCTTGAAGATGTTAGGCTTCTTAAAAAGGATTCACTCTGATACCAATTATTTGTAGATCACAAGCACTGAGAGGGGGGGTGAATCAGTGCAAATTAAAACTTTTACACTCTTGATTCAATTTTATATTCTTTACCAATCTATATGTATGAGAAACATACAATCAATCAAGTATTCATCAAACACATAAACACTAAACACAAATATTTACCATGGGAAACCCTTTCAGGAGAAAAAACCCACCAAAATCATTGCTTATATTACACAAAGCAAGGACTCATAAGAATATAACACATCTTACAAGATTTGTTTAGTGAGACACCAATCCCACAAGGAGCACCAAGCCCCTACACCTATGCTGATATTACACACAAAAAGGACTCAAGTGAATATTATGCATCACAAGAGATTCTTTTCTGTAGGCACCCACCTACAAGGAAGCTACAACTCCCTAAATGTGCTAAGCTACAACTTAGACTTCTTTACATATACATTTTGATCATGTAGTTACAACAATTGCTAATACAATGAATTATGATCACTTTCCTGGCTTGATTTGTGTTCTTCCTCTGTCACTCTCTTCTACTCATTCAAACTGCCACCTTTATGCTCTACTTATCTAATCATGTTCTTCATTATTTTCTTGATCTCACCCTTTCTCTCTGCTTCACCACGTTGTAGCTCTTCTTAGCTTGATTGCATCGTATTTTCTTCTCTCTATCTCTGTCATCGCTCTCTTGACTCTAGTTCCTTAGTTTTTCTCTCATGAGCAACTAACTATCGAATCACTTAGAGTTTTTCTTTTATTGCACCTTTTTCTCAAAAATCTTACTTCAAAATTTGCATTGTGTACTCTTCCTGATCTGTCACATGTGAATCCAGATCATTAAATTTTTCATCTGAGTCCATATTTTATTCTTTCCTTGTTTGGCTTCATTCCTCCTTCTTCCATGCATCAAACAAACAATTTATTAGCCAACTTCCAAAAATTAGAAAAATTGCATTGTTTAGAATTTTCATCATGAAATTAAAATGGCGACCCATATTCTTTGCATTATTTTAATTTTCCTTGAAATCAGGAATCTCCATCGAGATTATAACCATATGCCTCATGGTCAACATGCATTAAATGTTGGTAGGTAGAACAGAGAATTTCATTGGTCTGTGTGAAGTTCCAGTTGTACTTGCAGTCACAATTCTCTATCAATCAAATCTCTTCGAAATCTGAATGCAAACGTTCACTCTTTCAATTTGAACTCTAACTAATTATCCTTGATCCACTCTAGTTCACTTTGTTTGTTCCACCACTTCCTTTGGCATCTTTGATATTTTCTTTCATATCGCGGCTTCTCCTTTTGTCCTTCGGATTTTCCCTTCTTTATGCATGGCTTTTTAGTTATCCACAACATCTGTATGCATTGTGCTACTTTTTAAACTTCTCATGGCTTCCTCCTTATTTGCTACCTTCCACAATTTTCTCCTTTTCTAGTTCTTTACATAGCTTTCCTTCTGTCTACAGAAATCTTCTATACTTAGTGGCTTTTTTTGTTTATTAATGGTTTTACATATTTTCCCTTTATACGCGACATTCTCCAAATCTTATCCGTGACTTTTCTATTTATCTAGTGGTTTTGCATCTTTTCCCTTTATACGTGGCATTCTCCACATATTCATGGCATGCGGCTTTACCTTCTGACCTTCTTCAGTCTGCGGTACTCACCTGCCTTCGATGACTTCTTTTGGAGCTTTCCTTTAGTCTGTGGTCCCTTCCTTGAGCTTCTTTACTCCATGGCTCTCTATGTACTTGGCGACTTGCACCTTATATCTGTGGCTTGCTCAAATGTTGTCTAAGTCCTTTAGGGGTTATCCTTGATCATCTCAAAGCCTCTGTGGGTTGACACTACCAATCAACCTTCATCTTTTCAGCTTTCTCACTTTACCAAATGACTCCTTTTGCCATCAATGCAACTAGATATCAACTCATCCATCTTGACATCAATGACAACATATATAATAATGACAAATTTTAAAAAAAGTCATGGTCATCCTCCATTTATTTTATTTAAAAAAAAGTAAGTTGAGGTGGCCATGATTTTAGGTGCCTTTTACATGCTTGAATTGGAAACTTTTTCTGTTGACAGTTTTTCTCATCTTCTATTTACATTTTCAAATCTAGAAATTTTAGTATAGTTTTGTAGTATTATTCCCATATAATTGTAATATTAATTTTTGTAGTGTTATTCCCATATAATTATAGTATTATTTTCTCGGCCCACATATAATTGACCTATAGCCCTTACTAGAGAGAACATTTTGTCATAGTTGTCCTCCATTTATTTTATTTTTAAAAAAGAAGTCATAGTCGTCCTCCATTTATTTTATTTTTAAAAAATTAAGATGAGGTGGCCATGATTTCAGGTGCCTTTTACACGCTTGAATTGGAAACTTTTTTTGTTGACCATTTTTCTCAAGTTTTGTTTACGTTTTCAAATCCAGAGACAAAGAAAAAGAACTTCGTGAATTAAACCCATCTAAATTTCTGACTTTGAAGTGAATAATTTTTTGCACAAAAGGAAAAATCAAGATTAACAAGTAAAAATCATTTGAATTTTCATATTTGTAGTCTATATTTTGATGCATATATTCTTTTTGTAAAATCATAGGAAACGTTTCAAAAATGCGATATTATTAGAATGCATGAAGAGCCCATTGAAAAAAGGAATTGACGCTTAAATGAATAATGATTGCTCCTTTGTAGAGGTAGCTTACAATGATTTTGATTGTAAGCAGCTGGAGGAGAGACTAGGCATTTTTGTAATAGACGAAGAGAGGCACATGAAGAAATTGTTATGCTGCTCATTGTAGACACCTATAATTACGCTCAAGCAATTTAAATACTTAAATTGTGCTAATTATCACCTTTCTCAAAAATCAATGACATATCGTCAAAAGTGCTCATATTCCCTCTTATTGTCGTTAATTAATTACAATACGCTAATTGATTAAGTCGCCTATCTAACTAACATCCCGATTAATGATCTTCCGTTAATTAATCACCCCTTCTATCTAGACTAATTAATTATTATTAACTAATTAACTCTCCCTTCCATTTAAGCAATAAATCAATATTTGATTGATTTAATCCCCTTCTAATAGCCTAAATCATACTAATATTCCTCTAATTAGCTTCTATAAGCTTACATCTACCTATTAGTTAACCACCTTTGATTAATTAAAACACCCCCCAACTCCCATGACTTGCTAAACATAAATTAAACCCTTCTAAAGTAAGGTTACCTTGTATAAAGCAACCATATCCATTCCTAATCATGTTTTACCTTTATCCCACATGCAAAGGGATGAAGTGTTTCCTTTATCCATTGGGAAGTACTTCATGTGCATTACAATTGAAAAAATCCCTAGAGTGCAGAACAGATCAGCAATGCTTCGTATTCCACCAAGGAATAATAACATGTCATTCTTTGTAGAAAATTTACGCCAGCCCGCATATGACATGCCAGAATATTATTTGGCTTGTGATGTTGTTGGTCCCAATTCCCCATGGTACGAATCCATTTTTACCTATCTCAAGGACAACACGTTCCCTCACGATATCTCCCGTTCCAAAAAGCAAAGCCTGATTCACCAAATAGTCCATTACACCCTTTTAAGAGGTACACTTTATCATCATGGCTACGATGGGAATCTATTATGTTGTCTTGATGTGACGGAGTTAATCCAAGCGATTAAAGATTTCCATGAAGGCATGTGTGGAGCACATACGAACGGAATGGTCTTAGCTAAGAAATTGTTAAGAGTAGGCTACTATTGGCCTACCATAGAAACCGATTGTTGAAACTATGTTAGGAAATGTATACTTTGCCAAAAGTATGGAAACTTCATCCATGCTCCATCACAACCATTGCAACCTATCACTACCCCATGGCCATTCTCTAAGTGGGGACTTGACTTGTTAGGAAAACTTACTCCTACCTCGTCAGATGGTCATACACACATCATCACGGCTATGGAATACTTTACAAAATGGGTGGAGGCTATCCCTTTAACCTATGTAACAAGAACTCATATTTCTAAATCTATCATGAATCATATCATTTGTTGATATGGCATTCCCGTAGCCATTGTTATAGATAATGGGAAGTAATTTAAGAAAAAAAATGTAAAAGGTCTTTGTCAATGGTTCTAAATTAGGTTAAAATGGTCCACACCATATTACCCCCAAGGTAATGGATAGGCCAAAGCCACAAATAAGACTTTGGTGAGAATAATGGAGAAGATGGTCAGTAAAACAGGTCATAATTGGCACTTGCAAATCCACTAAACTCTTTGGGCTTATAGAACCTCCATTCGCAATCCTATGGGTACATCACCATACTCCCTCGTGTTTGAGACAGAATCTATCATCCCCTTAGAGATCAAACTTCCTTCCCTAAGAATTTCTCTTAGGGACTATCTGGATAAGGATGAAGATTACCGGGTAGCAAGACTGGTTGAATTGGAGCTCCTAGATGAGAGGCACATTCATGCTCTTAATCACCTAAACATGTATCAAAACATAGTCTCCAGAAACTACAACAAGAGAATCATCCCTCGTCAGTTTGAGGTTGGTGATTTAGTCATGAAGGAGAACCAATTCAACACCAGAGAGGAACGAGAAAAGAAAGGGAAGTTCGAACCACATTAGTTGGGACCCTATGTTATAGTCACCAAATACAACACATGGGCATACAAACTTGCTCACCCTAATGGTGATGAGATATGTGGGCCCATGAATGCCATGCATCTTAAGCGGTTCTAAGCTTAAACATGGCGCTGAAAGTAAAAAAAGCAAAAAACTCAAAAAACATGGTACAATGATCAAAAGTACAAAAAAATCAAAAAGAGAAAAATAAAAAGAGAAAATAGGTCATCCACTAGTGAAAACCATGCAATTGTGGCAGTTTGGATAAGTCCTTGGGTGAAAACCGGTTTTTGACACCTTGGGAGGATTCGTTGGTCACAAGTATCTTACATCTGGAGGGTACTTTTGCTTGGCCTAGCTCTGGCTCTACCTTGGAGATTCCCGATGAGCCCCATCCTGTCAGGCCTTGATCCAGATTTGTCTTCTTTTATTCATCTGTGAAGGGAATGGGTCTTTCGCTATTTCCCATCTTACGTTGGGGACAATTCAATGACTTCACCTTCTTGTTCATAAGCACATGGCTTCTACCCTTGTATATTCTCCATCTAACGCTGGTGGAATCCACACTTTCTTGGTTACCTGTGCATAACTCTGGAAAACTGTTAGAAAACAACACAAAAACAATAGAAAATTATTTCACAAACACAAAAACAATAGAAAATTATTTCACAAACACAAAAACAATAGAAAATTGTTTCACAAAAACCTAAACAATAGAAAATTGTTTCAAAACACCAAAAACAATAGAAAATTGTTGCATGAAAACAAATCTTACAAAAACATTTACTTACATTTACTTACATTGTCTTGTTTCTTGCTTTGCTTGTTGCTTGTATAGTTGTTTTGTATTTGTGCTTTTGTGTTGTTGCTTGGGCATACTTTGTTAGGATTCATCTTTTCTTGCTTAGATTATATTTATTCTTGCTTGTGCATATTGAGGTGTGTTTTTGCATGCTAGTGAATCATGGTGTATTGTGTTAATTCATTGTGTTCTTTCTTAGCATTTGATTGTGTTTATTGCATGGGCATTGTTTTGTTATCATAACATCACATTACCATCATTATCATTACATCTGACATCATCTCTACATCATATATCAAGGAAAGCCTAAGTATACATCATACATGAATGCTAAGCTAATAATCACATATTGTATCATCAAATGGGGGCAAGAGGGATCACAAATATCAAAATCTATCCCCTTGCACCCTTATCATCATATCATCAAATCCACTAAGTATGGCACATCTCATAAACAAAACACATTTAATATATTCTACCAGATCACATCATCTAGATATCAAAACACATGTGATACATCAACAAGATCATGATACATATACATGTCAAAACAAATCAGAATACATCATAAACACATCTATCTATCTATGAGAAACAATAAACAAGTGTCCATCTCATATACACATATGTCATGTCACAAATGTCCAAATCATACATGCATGGTATAGTTGTGTCAAAAATGAATATACATCACAACAGTGCATCATAAAAGCCTTCATTTAAGGCATACAAAAGCATGATACATATAACAAAATAAAAGCCTTCATTAGAGGCATGTATCAAAACTACTCTATATCAAAAATGCCTTGACTTGAGGCATACAAAGATGATACATCAAAATGTCCATATATATATGTACAAGTATAAACTGTGTCAGGTCGGTACTAAAAAAACACATCATCGAATACAATGTGCCATAAAAAAGGGGGCATGCATTAGAAAGAATTAAGCCTTTGTCGCGAGGCATCATCAAAATAATGGTATACAAAACTATACATCAGAATCCAACCTTCATAAGAGGCATGCATACAAGAAATCTGTACAAAAAAAAGAATGTAGAGCTCAACCACAGCTCTTGCCCTCTCCGGGACTCCTAGGTCTATCACCTAGTCGATGAAACAATGGTGACTAAGAAGGACCTGCACTAGGTGGGCCACTAAACTGACTAGGTGGCCCCTGTCTAGTCGTCTGATCTAGCATAGGCTTCCTAACTGATCTCGTTAATTGGCTTGATCTCTGTGATCGGGAACCTGTCATGTTCATCTCTGACTATCGAGGCAATACCACTCACTGCTTTGGGGAAACTACCCTGAAGTAGGTAGTCCTATAAAATAAAGCCTCACCACTGAGCCTTGTAGCATCACGTATAAAGTTAGCATCTCCAGAGGTGAGGGCTACCTGAAGGGAAACATTGCGCTCACCTGGCACTCTACCTAAATCAACCTCATTCTATCTCAAGGAGGCATGCTCTCAATCTCTCTCTACGGTAACATTCTGTACCTCGGCTCGTGCTTGATCCCTCTGTGCAAGAAGGCCCTGTGACCGTGTGTATACATGGTCCCTCTGAGAAATGACCATCCACACCTGAGTTTGGGACTGGTGTAGGAGACTCAATATCTGAGCCCCTGTGTAGCTGTCTCTCACATCTGACTTTGCCATGCCACTCTATCACCTCCTGGGCTCGAGCCTGATTTCACTCTGAAAGTAATGTGACAATATGGGTCCGGGCCTCATTACACTCCACTGTCATGGTCACACACCAGACTTGGGCCTCATCCCTCTCTACTCTAGCTGTATCTCTCTCAGCTAAAGCTTGTTGTAGCTACTGTTGTACTATGGCTATTTGCGCCACTGGCTATGTGACTCTCTATGCCACTAGGACTGGTCTCTGGGGTGCTCTAGATGACTGGCCCTGCTCTAGGACTCTCTCTCTAGGAGGATGAACTGGTGCCTATACTGGGACCTGTGGCCTCGGTCCCTATACCTATGAGGCACCCTACCCATCATGTGGAATACCATCAAAAGGATCCTCTGGGTCAGGACCCACTGCTCTCTCTTGCCGCTCTGAACCATGTTAGATCTCTATAGGTGGACGGATTCCTACTACCCAGGCCTCCTCTGGGATAGTGAGATGCCAGGGTAACACAGTGGCATACCAAGCTGCATAATTTGTTATCATCCCCAGATCCTGCACCTGTCATGATGGATCCCATGCCTGTGGGACCACCTATGTAAAAATCACCCTAGCTCGGGCCACCAGTATGCAAGGCCCCATGGTGTACCTCTTTGAATCTCTGTGTGCATACTAAATGTCTAGTTGGGGAACCCCCTGTACTCTACCAAGCTGCCACTAGCCCCTGTCAACTTGATACATCTCTATAATGTAGTTACAACTGCCAATGATGTGGTGCTCTACTGAGCACACACTGAGCTCTGTGGCATCCTCTAGCCACTGGAAATGTCTGTAAGGCTGCTAGATAATATATATCGTTGGCAACTTGTCGAACTCTCACCTATATCTGAATAGGCTGCCGAGGTGGCTGTGTACATCACCACCTGCTGCTACCCATGCCATGTAAGATGGATCCTCTGGGTCTCGAACACGTAACGTGCCCACAGGGCATCCAATCGCAATGTGGTCCCATGACCATATATGTAGTAAAGAAGTTGGACCTACGGTCTTCTGACCGTGGTATGTAATCAAATACAAATCCTAGTATAAGTGGGCCAGTATGCACTGTCCCCAATAGTATCTCTCACCACTGAAGATGTCGTGTACCAAAGGTAATAATCCTCTCGGGAATGATGTCCCTATCTTATCAGTGAGTAAAAACCCACTGATAAGTGACATAATGTAGAGAGACCCCCGATGCAGTGTCAGGTTAGAAATGCACTCGTGCAGAGCTATGGTCATACCGTCGTGCGGTATGTCATATACATCAAACAAATCACTGCATGTGGCTCTAATATACCTGACATCGAAGCTGTACTCAATCAAGGTGCCTAGGATCAGTACACGAAGGATCCGCCATACGTCCTTAAGAGTCACTGTTATCTCCCCCGTAGGTAATCTGAAGCACTAAATCTCGTTATGCCATCACTCGGCTAGCACAATCAGTAGGTCATGATCCAATGTAATAGAGGGCATCTGAGACATGGGGCCTAGCCCCACCACCTCGAGAAGTATGGCCATGACATACTGGTCTCACCGGCGCATACTCCCCTCTAGCTCTGGTATCCGGGAGTGGCGCTCCTGCATCTGTAAAATTGGCAACCGTCTCTGTAAAATATCAAATCACTCGTTAGTTACTAACATTTATTCTAAAAATCTATCTATCATTTTAGGGTTAACCCAAAAATCCTAAAATTTCTTCTAAGTGTCATCTTTTGAAAATTTTCTATCTATCGTCTACCGGCTTGGGATGCCTATGCACCCTTTTGGGCATGTGCACCTCCTTTTTGGTGTGTTCGTGTGCACACGCTTGTTTTCTGGCGCTTGCACCCTCATTCGGGCACCTGCATGCCCTTTTTGGCGTGTGTGCCACACATTTGGTGCTTGCACCATCGTTTCTATACCTGTGCTTACGCATGTGAACCCCCAGGTGTGTGCACCCTCCCTTTCATGTGTGCACCCCACTTTTCGCGTGTGCACCCCTTTTAGGTATGTGCATGTGCGTGCACATGTGTTGTGTGTGCACATGCATGTAACTCATTCCTGCACATGCATGCATGTGTATTGTAGTGTGGGCACCCCAAAGTGACGCATGTGCCCCTGACCCGAAACCTGCGCCTGCGCGCATGCACGCCGACGTGACTTCCTAGCACTAAAAGGTAAATTTGGGGCATTAATGACAATAATTAATGAGAAAAGTTTGAATACTCATGAAGGGGACATCGTCTGCGTGCCACTGGTACCCTCGGACTGCATCTGCATGCCTCACTCGGTCTCGTGCAATCACCATTGTCCTCATCATTCTCAAAGCCTCACAGTAAAAAATTATATAGGGCTCGGTTAAAATGAATTGGTCGCGATGATTTTACCCCCCAGGTGGGGTATATTAACCTATTTTTCACCGCCGGGAGGGCCTGGAGGTCTGTTTCGATTGCCGTTTTCTCCTCTGTTCACCAAGGAATAATTATTTTTATTAAATAATTATTTTTCTCTTATTTTCCACCGTATCAGGGCATTTTTTGTTGTTTGATACCCCTTTCCTCTCCCTTAGACATTTTAATGCTCCTAGGTGATTTTTCTTCTTATCCACACTCTCATAAATGATTATGTTTAAAAAAAATTATTTTTTATTAATTTTTCCACTAAACAAGGACATTTTTGTCACTTGTTTCTTCTTTCTTCCATCTAGGGTACTTTTTGTTGCTCCTAGGCCCTTCGTTCTATTTCTTCTATTTTCTTCTATTGTCCAGCACATTTTGGAAAGTAGAAAATAAAAACAATATATATGTCAAAAATCTAAAAATAGGGCAATTTTTTTCACAAAATCCTAAAAAATAAAAAACCTACAAAAATGGTAACTTGCTTATTACGGCTGAAACTTGTGTCTTACGCATGGTATTTTCTCCATATCCTACTGGTTTGTCTCACATCTTCCTCGATTAATACAACTCGCGGATCGCCAGATTCACAACCATTCACTAAGCTAGCTGCTTGCTTCGTCTGTACTCTAGGGCACGTTTGTTGCCTGGTTCTATTTCATTACGTACAACATTTTTCTTGGACCCCGTGTCCATTGTCATTTCCCCTTGCATGTATCGTTGCTCGGGGCATCATTTTTAACCCTTGTCATCAATCATGAACTTGTGGATCTCTTCAACACTAATAACAAAACATTTGTACAACTGTCTTGACCATTATTGGGTTAGATATGTGTGTTCGTACTTGTTTTCCCTATTAGATGAGCTTGTTTCCTTCTTGTATTGCATTGCATTGTTGTATGTTGCATGGAGTTGGTATTTTCAGCAATGGAAAATTGTTTGTAGTATGGATTTTCATGTTATTCTACCTTTTTCGTATGCTTATATTTTTCATAAGGACTGATGATGTAGCTCTTGTGGTAATATGATGACATCAAAATTGTTCCATTACACATCGACTAGAGGCTAAGATCTTCTCTCCCCTCCTCCATATTTCTTTTGCATCACTTTCTTCTCACCCCTAATCTTCTATCTCATCGGGGCATCTTGCCTCTTCCCATTTCTTCTATCTATCTCTCACCTTTTTCGATCGTCAATCGTCTTCCTTCGTCACCCCATCAACACTCGAGGGGGCATATCTCCCTCCTATTATTTTTTTCTTCTATCCCTTCAAAATTTTCTTCCGTCTACTATCTTTGAAGTGGAGTCACTTACACCACCCCAAAGAGGGGAAAATGTAGACACCTATAATTACACCCAAGCAATTTAAATACTTAAATTGTGCTAATTATCACCTTTCTCGTAAATCGATGACATATCGTCAAAAGCGCTCATATTCCCTCTTATTGTCATTAATTAATTACAATACACTAATTGATTAAGTCGCTTATCCAACTAACATCCCGATTAAAGATCTTCTGTTAATTAATCACCCATTCTATCTAGACTAATTAATTATTATTAATTAATTAACTCTCCCTTCCATTTAACCAATAAGTCAATATTTAATTGATTTAATCCCCTTCTAATAGCCTAAATCGTACTAATATTCCTCTAATTAGCTTCTATAAGCTTACATCTACTTATTAGTTAAGCACCTTTGATTAATTAACCCCCCCCAACTCCCATGAATTTCTAAACATAAATTAAACCTTTCTAAAGTAAGGTTAACTTTTATAAAGCAACCTTATCCATTCCTAATCATGTTTTACCTTTATCCCACATGCAAAGGGATGAAGTGTTTCCTTTATCCATTGGGCTATATAAAGAGCCCTCCTTCTACCTTTATACCTACACCTAAACTTCTTGAGAGAGAAAATGCAAAACATATAGCAAAGAGACTAAGAGCTTGCCTTTTGTTTTCTTGAGAGGTCACCATTGTTAAGAGCTAAGCTTCCTATTCTTGCATTCTTTAAGGATCAAACAAGCAATTTTTGACTACCATTGGAGCTAAATTGGACCATTCATTTTTTTAGTAATCTAGGAGAGTAGAGATTTTGAATAACATGCTAGTTCTGATCTTATGTTTTCAAAGTTATGATGTTTAGTATAGATCTTGTTTAACTCTTTATCTTGATGGTGCTTAGGATTTTTCTTAGCTAGATTATAGAGCTATTTTTAGGTGGTAGTTCTTACTTCATTCAATTTAGCTTAAGAAAATTACACATGCACACACTCATGACGATAGGGAGGATGAAGATGAATATCTAGAATTTAAATGGAAGCCATCAGATGAAGATGATGTGGAGAACTTGGAATTAATAAAGGTTGAAGAGGAATTCGAGTGTATAATTTTTATAGAGGATATGGCCGAAATTGTGGGGAAAGTGTTGTCATGTAAGCATTTTTTTTTCACTTTAATTGTGTTAATGAGTGGTTAACAGTTTATCGCCATGTATGTCTAATTTGGAAATTATAGATGCCAGTAGCCGAGCAAGAAAGTGATTCGTAAATGAATTTGAGAGCAACTTGTGGATACAAATGTGTATTGTATTTTATTGATATTTCAGATCATTTTAATAGAATATGGGTAGTTGTAAATAGTTTCTTATGGAAAGAAAATTTTAGCGTTTGACATTTGCTATTCTTGCATTTTTTTTCAGATAGACATTTGTTAAAGCTATTTTTGAGTGACCTTTTAAATAATTTTCTTGGTTTAATCAATGAGGTTTTATTAGGGATCTACAACTGTGAAACACAAATGGAATCAATCCCTTGTTTTTTTTTGTTTTTGTCTACTGTTTAGAGCACCATGCCTCATTTGTATTTAGAAAAAACAAGTTAAGTGTTTAAATATTTTAAACACCACCATAATGTTAAAAGAATACAATTCTTGAATTAATTGCAATCAATCATCTTATGCTATAAATTTTGGTAGTTGTTAGATTTATGATATATTTATTTTCTAAATTAAATTATTTTGAGTTTTTATCAATGGAAAATATGTGATATTTGGCCAATAATATTCAATATGGGGTCCTTGGTAGAGGATATTATGTATGTTGTGGATAATATTTTTTCCTACATATGTTTTAAACAAACTTGGTGGTTGTATTTTGGGTCTCTCAGAAGTCAAATTTGGCATTGGAGTGTTTATACCACAATCAATTCTTGTTTAGTGCAACCTCTAAGGTATAATAGGTCTCCATATATTTATTGGAAATTGATTCCCATTTATGGTTTGTTAATGTTCTTTTGATAGGCATTGAAAGCTTCTTTTACACCCAAACATCCTCCTGCTTGCAGAAATTGCAGCTCCGAGAAGGAAAATTCAGTGCTGATTTGTTTTATTGTTATATGATAAATAGGTGACAAGGTATGGAAAAGATGTTGAAATTGATTATTATTGCCTCTCAAACCCAAGGGCTACAATTTTTTTTGGCATTGAATAGCTCCACACACATACAAGGCACCAAAAAAATTGGTTACATATAATCTTCTTCCAAGATGGTTTTGCCGATTTCAGGCTACTAAAGATTATTTCATACCCCTCAAACTTAGGCACCAAAAAATCATTTGCTTGTGCCTACGAGGATGAAGAATTTGAAAAATTAGTTAATTAAATACCAAAAAAAGGTTTTAGATAAATTATATGTTGCCCCTCATAAATTAGGCAGTGTACATCATGCATGGTGCATAACATGCAAGTATCTTATTAAAAAGGTGTTTTCATTTTCTCCACAAAAAACCTTGTTTTAAACAATTATCTAAAATATTTTGACAGTATACTTCCATATTGTTGAGTAATGATTTGTATACAGGCTTCAAAATTGAGCCCTTCACAACCAAACTTCATTTGACAATAGAGAAGTGGAAGTTAATTTTAAAAATGTCAAAAGAAGGGCTATGGTGAAAAACACTTGTCAACAATTTATTGTGAAATTTTTAGTTCTTAAATTTTTTTTGATGAATTCCACCAACAATGATCACCTCCATCTTTCTAGGCTCTACACATGACTCACAGATAAATTAGACAAGATGTATTAAGCAATTATCAAAAGTTTTAATATAGCAAATATACTACTTCTATAATATTATTAAGGTCAAATCACAAGTTTCTAGCAAGTTGGTGTTGCCATCTCAACGAATAGTTGAGCAAAAATACCTAAAAAAAAGATTTTGTTGGCGTAGTAGCTGGTTAATACGATGAGATCCTTCTCCATTACCAGTTCAAGATTTTGGTGTGACGGAAAATTATAATATGGTATCAGAGCCAGGCAGTTAAGCACGTCCAACCTAGAGATCTAATGGGATCAGGTGCGATCATACCAGCATTTGTGCACTCGATCCCATCAAATCTCAAACTGGTAGTAGAGACAAGTTGTGCAACTTTGATACCAGGCAGTTAAGTGCGCTTGACTTGGAGTAGTACTGGGATGGGTGACCTCCCAGGAAGTCCTAGTTTCGTTTCCTCCTAATGTCATCGGGCCTAATTTGGTGAATACATAGTGAACTCAAGGCTCACGTGGTTACATCTGACTCCATCATGTGGGGGTGTGTTAGTGTAGTAGCTGGTTAACATGACAAGATCCCTCTCCATTACTAGTTTGAGCTTTTGGTGTGACAAAAAATTGTAACAAATTTAATATTACCGTTTAGGGTTCCATCGTTTTCTTGGGATTCATTAAGATGATTTATCTATCACCTTGTATTTTTTTTCTTTTCTTTTGCAAGAGCTGCCTTAAGAGGAAAAGAACAAATCTAGGATCGACCTGCACATAAATATTTTCCCACTTGGGAGATTGCATGACATGATTTGGAATAGATCGAGTGTGCAGAGTGGCCACGAGCTCAGATATGGGCTGAGATGAATATATGAGGTCGGGGAAGAGATTGGAGAAAAGTGTTCAGCTTCTCAAAGGGTGAATTCAACTCATGACTCGTAATGTAGGGTGTTGAGTAGGCTCTATAGGATTCACGTCATTGCAAAAGGGTGGGATGGGCTCTTAATGGTCTTGATCCAAATCACCCAATTCAGTTCGAGGTAGGGGTATAAACAAGCCAAGGGCTGGGATGATTTCATTAGCTTTGTTTATATCCAATGGAGAAGGAGCTCAAGGAAAAGGTAGTTGGGGCTTGTTTTCAAGAAAAACAAAGGTTGAGTCACTTGAGGAGCTCATCCATCATGACCCCTGCAAAGAAGAATCAAGCTAAATTTCGAGATGGTCTCTAATATAAAGGTTGATTGGACCTATCCAAGATGGTAAAATTTAGGGTAGAGGAGAGGAAATCATTGCATAAGGGGGAAATGGGCAGAGCTAAGATTATTTTTCCATTGAAAAAACCCCTCCAAGTCATCATTGGTATCTTTTCTCTAACTATTGTTGAAGTGTAGTGATGTGGAGGTCAAGGAGAATTTTACATTTTGGTTAGTGGCATATTATTTAATATGTTGAAATTTACCTAAAATCCTTTCTAGGTACGAATTTATCCATAGGGTCATGATCTAATGTTAGCACGAGTGCCCCACCTGATATTCAATGACTCTCTAGACTATTCCCCTCTCCTCCCATCCATAGACAAATATGTGGCCCGGTTGTGCTAAAGATAATGTGGCTTAACTATATGTGTAAGGATTTGAGGAAAAGGGTTGTGAACAGATTTAGGGAAATTTATTAAGGGTCTGTTTGTTTAATCGAGTAGTCTAATTTGATAATATATCATTTGTGTGTAGTAGATATGAATGCCTATTGTGCATGAGATGAAACTCTTGGCTCTGAAATCTAACAAATAATATCTTGATTTATCTATCGGTGACATAGTTAGTGTGGGTGTTTCAATATATGGATGCACATTTTCTTTAACTTAGTTTGAACAAATCTATTTAATACATTTTACTAGTTAAAATATACATCTAGGTTTTAATTTTAGCATTAAAAATCCAAGTAGAAATTAAAGTTATTAATTTTATTATTTACAAGTTTTTCATAATGATTTTAATAAGAGATCCCATTGTCCCACATGCAGTTTGATGGTTTTTATGTGTTTATTGAATTGTGTCTTCTCGTCTAATTTCAATTGCTTTTTATGAAATTATTTATTTAATTAATTTAATGCTTATTTTAGTTATGTTGCTTTTTTAGGAAATTTGATTATTGCAAATTTGGGCTTTCATCATAATTTGATTATTTTATTAGTTTAAATGCATATTAATTTTAAACCATTCATTGAGGGGTCATTTTGTTTGGATTAGTGAATTTTTCCTTTTATTTAAGGTGTTAATCAACTTTTACTTCAATTTTTTTTAATTTTTTTTTAATTTTATGATGTGGATACTTGATTTATTCTTGTCATATAAAGTGTAAAATATGCATACTACTTTTTCATTATCAAAGGCCTGGTTCAATATTTACCCTTCACAATAAAATTCAGACAAACCCTTCAAATTTGATCCCTGGTTGTATATGGTTTTTTTTAAGACACCTCCATCAATGGGGTAAGCATTCAAGTTTTAGGAACACATTCCTTTGTAAAATGAAAATATTTTATTGTAAATAAGTGGTCAAAAGTTCGGGGAAGTATTTTTTTTTTATTTTGGCCAATATTTTATGGATATTCTTGAAACACTTTTAATTGGTATGGTTGTAATTATATTTTTGATGAATATTTTTAACGTTATTAATAAATCATATTAAGTTAAAAATATGAAATACTTCAAAATTATTTGATTTATGAAGAATATGATTTTTTTTGCATAATGTGGTATTTACATTATTTATTACATTAGAAGGCATTCTTGAGGGAATGCACATAATATGTGAATAGATGAATCAAAGATAAAATAACTATAACAATTCAGGATGCAATATTTCTTAAAGAAGGAACATAAAACGCCTAATATGGTTGCTTCTTTGTATAGTGGTACTTAAGAACACTATATCTGACCATTACAACCCTTTGAACGACCAACAATGCATTTTAAGTGACCTTAGCCATAATTTTTGGTGAAATTATACAATTATGATTAACATGTGGATTTGGTTTATTTATTAAATATTTTTCTAAGAAAAATTCATAAAAAATAAGTTATAAATGATGACAAGAAGGCTCAAATTTGTGATCAATATTGTTATGCAAATCATAAGATATATAATATCTCTAGACCAAATGATTACACTAGGATGGCATAAGATAGAGAAAAATACATAATCATAAGATAATGAGTGACTTTTTTTTATCAAAAACATCATAAACAGGTAAGATATGTCACTCTTATAAAATAAGCCCTTGCGACCAAATATATAAATATTAATTAGGGAAAAATCATTGTATTTGAGCACCTTTTATTATTTACCTATTATTGATTGCCATTATATGTGCAAATATGAGCAATTTTTGTATGATTTAGGTATGAATATTTGAAAGAAGTATATTAGTAAGAAAATGGAAAGTTTATGAAAGTATGATGTAAACCGTGCAATATGTGGCAACCTTGAAAGATTTAGGTAGTAATTGGAGGTTTTGAAGCTCAATTGCAATTAGAAATATGTTAACTAGCAATTGCATGTGTACAATGCAATGTGAACACCGAATTGTATATGTTATTTGATTTAGAGGGATAGCTATTTCTTTTATAATTGATGTTGATAATGGGTGTGATTGATTTTTTAAGTGTAGGAATATAGATGAAGCATTACATTTAAAGATTCTATTTCTACATTTCAAATTTGTTACAAATTCGTACATATACATTTGCATATCTCATATCACGAGTGGTTGCGTTTTGTGGAGTAGGTTGTTTGAACTTAACATGAATACATGTAGAATTCCATACATGTGGAAATTTTATATCACGAGACATAGCGTTTTGTGGGAATTTTTTTTTACAAATCTTATATCATAAGTGGTAGCGTTATGTGGAGTAGCTTATTTGAACTAAACAATAACATGAATACATGAAGACTTCCGTACATGGACATATTTTATATCATGAGTGGTTTATTTGCACTAACCATTAAAAAATTTGATACCGTTTTGGATAGTTAATTACTTTTGTAGTTGATGTTGATAAGGGGTGTGATTGATTACATTTAAAAACTTGTTACAAATTTGTACATATAAATTTGCAAATCTTATGTCATGAGTGGTAGCATTTTGCGTAGTAGTTTATTTGAACTAAACATGAATACATGAAGACTTCTGTACATGTGAAAATATTATATCATGAGTGGTTTATTTACACTAAACATAAATACATTTGATACAGTGTTAGATATTTAATTACTTTTGTAGTTGATGTGGTTTGTAATTATATTTAAAGAAATTGTGTTAATGTTGCATCGGTTGTTTGGCTGGTTTTTTTGTTGAAAAAACCATTTTTATATAGTTGATAACATTTTGATAAGGGGCGTGATTGATAGTGGTACTGTAGGAATATAAATGAAACATTATATTGAAGTTTTATATGTGTACATTTAAATTTGTTACAAATTCGTACATATAGAGTTGCAAATCTTATATCACGACATATGAACTAAACATGTATACATGAAGACCTTTGTACATTTGTGGAATTTATATCATGAATGATAGCCTTTTGCTGGCCAATTTTATTTGCACTAAACAGGAATACAGTTGATACCCCTTGAATGGTAATCCTGCTTTGGATACAAGAAGTGTTGAGTAAAGTAGTAGTGGAAGGTGCTATCAAAGTAGAGGTTAGTATTTACGATGGGTTGTTTTGGTTGAGGGATAGTATTCTTGACTGCTCCTTTCTTCTTCCTCCAAGTGTTGGTACATGTACCATTTTTGAGTACCTTTTGAATTAAAAAGGAGGTGAAATGCACAAATTTGCAAGTGAGGGAACTCTTGAGAATTTTTTCGAATGACAGGCCTTTCCTTTCAGTGGTTCTAGTGTCGACAACTGCTCTATGAAAAGTAAGTCCCTAGGACTTGTAGATAGTTAATCCCCAAGACATTTTAATCAGAAATTGTCTTCGATTCCCTCTCGAAATAGGGGGTGTTGGAATATGTAACAGGGTTGGAGGGATTCCAACATGGGCATTTGTATCTATCAAATTTGACAAAAAAAAAATAAAGGTAATGCCTGATGGTGGCATTGATGTGTCATAGACAATGTCAGTGATTGTTCCTGTAGCACCATTTATGAGGCCCTAAAACTACCCATAAATTTTCAATAAGAAGGATTTTTTGTTGTTAGCATAGTAGAACTCTGTGTTCCAATTGATTGATGTGGTTTGTAATTATTTCAAGGAAATTGTGTTAATGTTGTATCGGTTGTTTGGTTGGTTTTCTGGTTGATTTTTTTTGTACAGTTGATAACATGTTGATAAGGAGTGTGATTGATAGTGGTAGTGTAGGAATATAGATGAAACCCTACATTGAAATATTCTATGTGTACATTTAATTTTTTTACAAATTCATACATATAGAGTTGCAAATCTTATATCACGACATCTGAACTAGACATGTATGCATGAAGACCTTTATACATTTGCATAATTTAAATCATGAATGGTAGCCTGTTTTGGCCAATTTTATTTGCAATAAAAATGAATACATTTGATACCCCTTGAATGGAAATGCTGCTTTGGATACAAGAAGTGTTGAGTAAAGTAGTAGTGGAGGTGCTATCAAAGTAGAGGGTAGTATTTACGATGGGTTGTTTTGGTTGAGGGATAGTATTCTTGACTCATCCTTTCTTCTTGCTCCAAGAGTTGGTACATGCGCCATTTTTGAGTACCTTTTGAATGAAAAAGGAGGAAAAAATGCACATATTTGCAAGCGAGGGGAACTCTGGAGAAATTTGTGAATGTCAAACCTTGCCTTTCAGTGGTTCCATTGTTGACAGTTGCTCTATGCAAAGTAAGTCCATGGGACTTGTGGATAGCTAATCCCCAGGCCATTTTAATCGACAATTGTCATTGATTCTACCTCAAAATAGGGGGTATGGGAATATGTAAGTGGTTAGAGGGATCCCAACATGGGCCGTTTTTATCTATTAAATTTGACAACAACAAATAAAGGTAATGCTGGTGATGGCATTGATGTGTCGTAGACAATGTCGATGATTGTTCATGTAACATAATTTATGAGGCCTGCATTAACCCATAAATTTGTAATAAGCATGATTTTTTGTTGTTTTCATAATAGAACTTTGTTCCAACTGATTGATGTGGTTTGTAATTATTTTGGGGAAATTGTGTTAGTGTTGCATCGGTTGTTTGGTTGGTTTTTTATTGGAATTTTTTTTTATAGGTCGATAACATGTTAATAAGGGGTGTGATTGATAGTGGTAGTGTAGGAATATAGATGAAACATTACATTGAAATGTTCTATGTGTACATTTAATTTTTTTTACAAATTTTTACATATAGAGTTACAAATCTTATATCATGACATCTGAACTAGACATGTATGTATGAAGACCTTTGTACATTTTCATAATTTATATCATGAATGGGAGCCTTTTGTGGCCAATTTTGTTTGCAATAAACATGAATACATTTGATACCCCTTAAATGGAAATGCATCTTTGGATACAAGAAGTGTTGAGTAAAGTAGTAGTGTTAACAGCGAAATCACAGCACCCCCAAATGAGTTCTACAGCTCTGCTTTTCTAAGGTAGACTCATTTGGTGTGATTTGCATAACATTGCACCATCTCTCAAGTTGTGGGACTTGTGGACTTGAGATGGCCCTCAGGAGAAATCCAGATTCTTCCTGATCCTAGCACTAAACTACTTCTAAGGAAGGAAATTCGACTATCTACTCCTAATCTAGCAATTCCAAGGGACTAAGGAGAGAGAGTGAGCATTAAAATAAGGAAATCCTACACTATAGAGGTGATGGCACCAAGAAAAGGGAAGTGTTGATCATCTATCAAAACCAACATGAAATGAATGGAGGTGAGGTGAGCAATGGAGAGGATGGGACAACAACATCACAAACCAAATGTCAGATTCACACAGAACTCCATTTTCGATCCCCATGAACACAACTCCCAGATCTACAAATGAAACATCCAAAACATGCCCAGAATACTCCGAAACAATGAGAGGCAAGAAGATGCAATGAAAAAAAGTGAAGGATGGACAAACACATCACAAAAATGAGTTTTTATTGCTTTAGAAATTTGCATAGAGCATCATACATGAGCAAGAGGCAAAAATTACATTTATAGAGTAGGGGAGGAAGGTTTAATCTCCACATTCGACCTTGGAGAAGAAAGAGAGAGGGGGGTAGGGAAGGATAATGAACAACTTTTTACAATGAATCATGCCCATGTGTTTATAGATTCAATCAGAGAGAAGAAAGAGAGAGGGAGAAGTGGGAAAAGTAGGTCGAAACTCAACCGCCTCTATTAATGCTTCTGATAAAATCTACCCCCAAATCCATCTTTACTGCATCGATCCTTGGTTCGGTGCCTTGAAAGAAGAGGAAGCAGTGGAAACAGATTGAATCTGATTTGGTTGTTGAGATAGATGGATCCTACATTGAAGTCCCAAAGACGTTTCCTCCATTTGGTTGGTGAGGCCGAGATCTTTCCAACAACATTAGATTTGTAATATTTTGAGCCCTAAGCCGAAAGATATGCCCCTTCGAAGTTTGTATCAGATCCATACGAATGGACGGGGATAATAGTTTGAAAATGGGTCCCCCTTTTGAGATGGGACACATGGCAGCCAAATTAGAGTAAAAATTGGGTTTGTGGGTCTATAATTTACCTTTTCCCCTTCTTGCAAAACGTAAAACTTAGAAAACCCCCATGACCCGGAAGCTCCATCTTTTGACTTTGCTTGACCATTTTCCCCTACCTCTGTTTCATCCTGAGACACATGGAGATGTGGTGCTTGTTTGAGCTTCTCTTTTTGGATTCACCTTTAGAGGAGTGCCGTTAGGACATGTGGTTCCCTCTGTTGGCTCTTCCATACTTAGTCAATTCTGGATTCTTTCTTGAATGGTTTTGAGCCCGAAGACTTTGGATCCTTTCCGGTTTTCCTTTCTTGCTCCTAGCCTCTCTTGAGCACTACCCCTTCTTCTTTGACCCTGCAATTCCATTGTTGCGTCCTCCCAAAGCTTGCAAAATATATTTAAGACACGAAATGACTTGACATAGTCATTTCTTCTTTTTCTTCTTGTGCAGGGTCGAATTTGAATTTCTCAGGCCTTTGTTTTCACTTTTCCTAGTTCTAGAACTCGAGCTCATGGGTTTGAATCATTTCCCTTCATGTTTTATTTTTGTGTAAGGCTTGTTCTGACCAAAATTTTTGGGGGGAAATTTGGGATAGCAATTTGGCGACTCACGGGGACATCTGCTTGCTAGATGAAGAGACCAGTGGCCTTGAAGCATCCATTAGGCATGGAGTCTACTTGATGAACATAAAACTGATCTTAACCTTTGAAGGCTTGATCCTTGAGCCACTGTGAGCCTGACTGTATGCCTTTTCCATGTTTTGTCTAACCCTGAGTTTGCACACTCAATTTTTGTAAGGAAATCTTGGAAATGGAATTTCTGAGAGTAGAAAATTATTTTAACTCTGGGACTTTCATCTATCCCTAAAATGGACTATTTTGAAATGACTTTAGCTACTCTGCATTTTTTTTAATTTTTGAAATTTGTGACTGTTACAGGCAACTATGAATCGTTCTACCATAAATAGTGAAGAGCCTGACCTTGTGCACCTCTAGATCAATGCGAACAAAACTTATATAAGAAGAACAAATCATAATTGCCTCAAATGAGACATGCAAAGTGTGTATAAGCACTTCTTCTGATGAAAACAAACCTACCTACACTACTCTAACCAAGAGAAAAGGGAGCTCAAACAAAGCCTGCAACTGGCGGGGAGAAATAGCTTCCCTTCCTCAAAAATGGCAGCCATGCAACTGATTTGGCATTGAACATGGCTGGTTGGATGAGTGAAAAACTGACAATAAGCTAGTCCTCCACCCAAATCATCAAGGTATTAACATTAATGGAAAATACCTCCTTAAGCTGACCTGTATTTGGCTCTCAGAGGTATTGATGGTGACCCTCGGTACTTTGATGCTCATCCTCATGCCCTGAAGTAGGCATGAATTGTTTTGGTTTCTCCTTTGGCTCTAATGAATCCAAGTACTTGATTGGGCATGGTCTAATCCTTTGGATGTGCCCATTTATCTGAAATTCAAATCCAAAAATAGAGTCTTCTTGTGGACCTTCTTGGATGGATGGCATGGGAGAAACAGTGACATCGTTCTACCTTTTCTCTTCCTCCTCCTTTGAAGAACATGGAAGATTAAGATCTTCCAGTCTTGGTTCCAGAGGGCTGTTATGAAGTGCAGGTTGTTGTTATTTAATGTTCTCCTCCATGGCAATAGGATCATATGCTTGGGGTGTGAGAGATGGAGGAAAAAATGACGTGATCTCCTTAGGCTCCCCTCTATCAAGGAAATCCTCCAAGTCATACAAGTAATCTGCCTCCTCGTTGTCTTGCTGCGTGTGTTCGGCCTCCTCCATGGTGTCCTTCGAATCTGTAATTTTCTCACCATGGTTCCCCTCATCTTCAAACATGAAGTTTGAAAGCTCAAGCTCTTCCTCAACATTAGAGCTTGAAGGGGATGAAGTGGGAGGAAGAACTGAAGGTTCTTCTATGGCCTACTCTGCACTTGAAGCCTTTGAAACTGTATGGTACTCCAAAACTGGAATGTACTCCTCTTTTTTTGGATTAGGAGTAGCTCCTTCTTCCCCTGTTTGTGTTGTAGCTAGATCTTCCACCACTTACGGCTTGACCTCAGCCTCTTCCATAGGCTTAACCAACAAGGGAACTTTTGAAAACTCAAATTTAGCAGCCCAACTCTTCAAATTTTCTATCATTTCTTCTTTGTTCGGTTCCTCTGTTTGATGTTCTCCTTGGCTAGTTTTTTTATTATTTTCTTCCCAACATGGGTTTGGGAAAGTAGGAGGAATTATGGATTGATTTAAAACATAATTTGCAATTGTTCGTGGTGTAGGGGAAGGTGTTGCTTTTGGCTCTTGTAGAGGGGAATTGGATTTGGAAGGTAAAAGGGAAGAGAAACTAAGGTGAGGTGGAAGACTAGGGGATGGAGAAATGGATTTCACACTTGGGCTAACATTCAATGGGAAGCTTGGAAATTGAAGCCCAAATTGAGATGGTGATGCTTGAGGAGTAGAGAGAAAAATTACCAGATAATGGTGTAGGATTTACCCATTGACAAAGGTTGCCTGACACCAAGTTCATAGGAATCTATCTCTTCTGCCCATTGTGCAAGTTGGGGCAGCATTCCAATCATGAAGTCCAGCTTCTCCTGAGGGCTGTAGTGTCTTGGAAAAGGGCCTTCCCATGGACAAGGTGCCCTGAAACCAATTTGAAATGCTTTCATTTGTGCTATTGCCCTTTATTGAACTATGCTAGCCTCTATTTTTTGGATCTTTTCTAGTAAACTAGCATCCTCTGCATAACTATCGCCATTATATGCGACCCCTTGTCCTTAATAAGCTTCATAGTCAAACTGGTTTTGACACTACTCATATGGGAAAGCATAATGGTTCTGGATATGATCATAATGCTGATTTGGAGGAGTTGGGAAATACATTGGAGGTGGAATGTATCGCTGTAAGTGTGAGTTCCATAAAGGGAATAACGTCATGATTGCACAACTTCATGGAATGGGAGAAAGTGAAAGAGATGGAAGAAGAAAATGGATGAAATGAGTGGAAATGGATGGAAAAAGGTCTGCAACTTAGAGAATGGGTTTTTCATTAGATAGAGTCGCTAAATGTGCTTGAAAGTGCCTCCAAAGCCTGAAACCTTCACCAAGAGATCATCGAACCTGATGAAGTGAAGTGGTAAGGTGCTTCAGACTTGTCCCACCAAGTGGCCCAAAATTGTTAATGTGAAATCACAACACCCCCAAATGAGTTCTATAGGTCTGATTTTCTAAGGCAGACTCATTTGGTGTGATTTGCATAACATTGGACCATCTCTCAAGCTGTGGGACTTACAGACTTGAGATGGCCCTCCGGAGAAATTTGGCTTCTTCTTCCTGATCCTAGCACTAAACTACTTCTAAGTAAGGAAATGTGACTATCTACTCCTAATCTAACAATTCCAAGGGACCAAGGAGAGAGAGAGAGAGAGCAGGAAAATAAGGAAATTCTACACTACAAAGGTGATAACACCAAGAAAAAGGAAGTGTTGATCATCTGTCAAAACGAACATGAAATTAAGGGAGGTGAGGTGAGCAATGGAGAGGATGGACAACACCATCATAGACCAAATGCCAAATTCACACAGAACTCCATTTTCGATCCCCATGAACACAGCTCCCAAATCTGAAAATGAAACATCCAAAAAATGCACAAAATACTCCAGAACGATGAGAGACAAGAAGATGCAATGAAAACAAGTGAAGGATGGAAAAACACATCACAAAAATGAGTTTTATTGCTTCAGAAATTTGCACAGAGCATCATACACGAGCAAGAGGTTAAAACACCATTTATAGAGTAGGGGAGGAAGGTTTAAACTCCACATTCAACCCTAGAGAAGAAAGAGAGAGGGGGGCAGGAAAGGAGAATGAAAAACAACTTTTTACAATGAATCCTGCCCCTATATTTATAGATTCGATTAGAGAGAAGAAAGAGAGAGGGAGAAGCGGGAAAAGCAGGTCAAAACTTAACCACCGCTATTAATTCTTCTAATAAAATCTGCCCCCAAATGCTTATTTACTGCATCGATCCTTGGTTTGGCACCTTGAAAGAAGAGGAAATGGTGGAAACATATCGAATCCGATCTATTTGTTGAGATAGATGGATCTTGCATTGAAGGCCCGAAGACATTTCCTCCATTTGGTTGGTGAGGCCGAGATCTTTCCAACGGCATTAGATTTGTAATATTTCAAGCCCTGAGCCAAAAAAATGCCCCTTCAAAGTTTGTATTTGATTTGTACGAATGGATGGGGAAAAAAATTTGAAAATGGGTCCCCCTTTTGAGATGGGACATGTGGTAGCCAAATTAGAGTAAAAATCGGGTTTGTGGGTCTATAATTTACCTTTTCCCTTTTTCGTGAAACATAAAACTCAGAAAACCACCACGGCCCTATAGCTCTACCTTTTGACTCTGCTTGACCATTTTCCCTTGCCTCCATTTCATCCTGAGACACGTGGAGATGCGGCGCTTGTTTGAGCTTCTATTTTTCGATTCACCTTTGGAGGAGTGCCATTAGGACACGTGGTTCCCTCTACTGGCTCTTCCATACTTAGTCGATTTTGGATTCTTTCTTGAATGGTTTTGAGCCCGAAGACCTTGGATCCTTGCCATTTTTCCTTTCTTTCTCCTAGCCTCTCTTGCAGCATTGCCCCTTCGTCTATGACCCTGCAATTCCATTGTTGTGTCCTACCAAAGCTTGAAAAATAGATTTAAGACATGAAATGGCTTGACAGAGTCATTTCTTCTTGTGTAGGGGCAAATTTGACTTTCTTGGAGCTTTGTTTTCACTTTTCTTAGTTTTAGAACTCGAGCTCATGGGTCTGAATCATTTCCCTTCAAGTTTTCTTTATGTGTAAGGCTTGTTCTGACCAAACTTTTCGGGGGGAAATTTGGGAGAACAAGTAGTGGAGGTGCTATCAAAGTAGAGGGTAGTATTTATGATAGGTTGTTTTGGTTGATGGATAGTAGTCTTGACTCATCCTTTCTTCTTACTCTAAGTGTTGGTACATGCATTATTTTTTAGTACCTTTCAAATGAAAAAGGAGGTGAAATGCACATATTTGCAAGTGAGGGAACTCTGGAGAAAGTTGTGAATGTAAGACCTTTCCTTTCATTGGTTCCAATGTTGACAGTTGCTCTATGCAAAGTAAGTCCATGGGACTTGTGGATAGTTAATCCCTAGGCCATTTTAATCGAAAATTGTCATTTATTCCACCTCAAATTAGGGGGTACGGGAATATGTAATAGGTTGGAGGGATCCCAACATGGGCCATTGTATCTATTAAATTTGACATCAACAAATAAAGGTAATGTTAGTGATGGAATTGCTGTGTCGTAGACAATGTCGGTGAATTGTTCCTATAGCACCATTTATGAGGCCTGCCTCAACCATAAATTTTAAATAGCATGATTGTTGTTGTTCGCATAGCAAACTTTGTGTTTCTAGACTGATTGATGTGGTTTGTAATTATTTCGGGTAATTTGTGGTTAGTGTACATCTGTTGTTTGGTTGGTTTTTGTTGAATTTTTTTTTGTACAGTCAATAACAGTTGATAAGGGGTTGTGATTGATAGTGGTAGTGTAGGATATAGATTAACGTGTACATTGAAATGTTCTATGTGTACATTTAAGTTTTTTACAAATTCGTATATATAGAGTTGTAATCTTATATACACGACATCTGAACTAGACATGTATGCATGAAGGCCTTTATACATTTGCATAATTTATATCAGGAATGGTATCCTTTTGTGGCCAATTTTATTTGCAACAAACATGAATGCATTTGATACCCCTTGAATGGCAATGCCACTTTGCATACAACAAGTGTTGAGTAAAGTAGTAGTGAAGGTGCTATCAAAGAAAATGGTAGTATTTACGATGGGTTGTTTTGGATGAGGGATAGTAGTGTTGACTCATCCTTTCTTCTTTCTCCAAGTGTTGGTACATACGACATTTTTGAGTACCTTTCAAATGAAAAAGGGGGTGAAATGCACATATTTGCAAGCGAGGGAACTTTGGAGAAAGATGTGAATGTTAGACTTTGCCTTTCAGTGATTCCATTGTTGACAGTTTCTCTATGCAAAGTAAGTCCATGTGACTTGTGGATAGTTAATCCCAAGGCCATTTTAAATGAAAATTGTCATTTATTCCACCTAAAATAGGGGGTATGGGAATATGTAACAGGATGAAGGGATCCCAACATGGGTCGTTGTATCTATTAAATTTGACAACAACAAATAAAGGTAATGTTGGTGATGGCATTGATGTGTTGTAGACAATGTCGGTGATTGTTCCTATAGCACCATTTATGAGGCCTGCCTCAACCCATAAATTTTAAATAAGCATGATTTTTTGTTGTTCGCATAGCAGAACTTTGTGTTCTAACTGATTGATGTGGTTTGTAATTATTTCGGGTAATTTGTGTTAGTGTTACATCTGTTGTTTGGTTGGTTTTTTGTTGAATTTTTTTTTGTACAGTCAATAACATGTTGATAAGGGGTGTGATTGATAGTGGTAGTGTAGGAATATAGATGAAACGTTACATTGAAATGTTCTATGTGTACATTTAATTTTTTTACAAATTCGTACATATAGAGTTGTAAATCTTATATCACGACATCTGAGCTAGACATGTATGCATGAAGGCCTTTATACATTTGCATAATTTATATCATGAATGGTATCCTTTTGTGGCCAATTTTATTTGCAGCAAACATGAATACATTTGATACCCCTTGAATGGAAATGCCACTTTGCATACAACAAGTGTTGAGTAAAGTAGTAGTGAAGGTGCTATCAAAGAAGAGGGTAGTATTTACGATGGGTTGTTTTGGATGAGGGATAGTAGTGTTGACTCATCCTTTCTTCTTTCTCCAAGTGTTGGTACGTACGACATTTTTGAGTACCTTTCAAATGAAAAAGGGGGTGAAATTCACATATTTGCAAGCGAGGGAACTCTGGAGAAAGATGTGAATGTCAGACCTTGCCTTTCAGTGATTCCATTGTTGACAGTTTCTCTATGCAAAGTAAGTCCATGTGACTTGTGGATAGTTAATCCCTAGGCCATTTTAAATGAAAATTGTCATTTATTCCACCTAAAAATAGGGGGTATGGGAATATGTAACAGGATGAAGGGATCCCAACATGGGCCGTTGTATCTATTAAATTTGACAACAACAAATAAAGGTAATGTTGGTGATGGCATTGATGTGTCGTAGAAAATGTTGGTGATTGTTCCTGTAGCACCATTTACGAGGCTTGCCTCAACCCATAAATTTACAATAAGCATGATTTTTTTTTGTTTGCATAGTAGAACTTTGTGTTCCAACTGATTGATGTGGTTTGTAATTTTTTCAGGGAAATTGTGTTAGTGTTGCATCTATTGTTTGGTTGGTTTTTTGTTGAATTTTTTTTTATACACTCGATAACATGTTGATAAGGGGTGTGATTGATAGTGGTAGTGTAGGAATATAGATGAAATGTTACATTAAAATGTTCTATGTTTACATTTAATTTTTTTACGAATTCGTACCTATAGAGTTGCAAATCTTATATCACGACATCTGAACTAGACATGTATGCATGAAGGCCTTTATACATTTGCATAATTTATATCATGAATGGTATCCTTTTGTGGCCAATTTTATTTGCAACAAACATGAATACATTTGACACCCCTTGAATGGAAATGCCGCTTTGCATACAACAAGTGTTGAGAAAAGTAGTAGTGCAGGTGCTATCAAATAAGAGGTTAGTATTTACGATGGGTTGTTTTAGATGAGAAATAGTAGTGTTGACTCATCCTTTCTTCTTTCTCCAAGTGTTGGTATGTACGACATTTTTGAGTACCTTTCGAATGAAAAAGGGGGTGAAATTCACATATTTGCAAGCGAGGGAACTCTGGAGAAAGATGTGAATGTCAGACTTTGCCTTTCAGTGATTCCATTGTTGACAGTTTCTCTATGCAAAGGAAGTCCATGTGACTTGTGGATAGTTAATCCCTAGGCCATTTTAAATGAAAATTGTCATTTATTCCATCTAAAAATAGGGGGTATGGGAATATGTAACAGGATGAAGGGATCCCAACATGGGCCGTTGTATCTATTAAATTTGACAACAACAAATAAAGGTAATGTTGGTGATGGCATTGATGTGTCGTAGAAAATGTTGGTGATTGTTCTTGTCTCACCATTTACGAGGCTTGCCTCAACCCATAAATTTACAATAAGCATGATTTTTTTTTGTTTGCATAGTAGAACTTTGTGTTCCAACTGATTGATGTGGTTTGTAATTTTTTCAGGGAAATTGTGTTAGTGTTGCATCTATTGTTTGGTTGGTTTTTTGTTGAATTTTTTTTTATACACTCGATAACATGTTGATAAGGGGTGTGATTGATAGTGGTAGTGTAGGAATATAGATGAAACGTTACATTGAAATGTTCTATGTTTACATTTAATTTTTTTATGAATTCGTACCTATAGAGTTGCAAATCTTATATCACGACATTTGAACTAGACATGTATGCATGAAGGCCTTTATACATTTGCATAATTTATATCATGAATGGTATCCTTTTGTGGCCAATTTTATTTGCAACAAACATGAATACATTTGATACCCCTTGAATGGAAATGCCGCTTTGTATACAACAAGTGTTGAGAAAAGTAGTAGTGCATGTGCTATCAAATAAGAGGGTCAGTATTTACGATGGGTTGTTTTGGATGAGAAATAGTAGTGTTGACTCATCCTTTCTTATTTCTCCAAGTGTTGGTACGTACGAAATTTTTAAGTACCTTTCGAATGAAAAAGGGGGTGAAATGCACATATTTGCAAGCGAGGGAACTCTGGAGAAAGATGTGAATGTCAAACTCTACCTTTTAGTGGTTCCAATGTCGAGAGTTGCTCTATGTAAAGTAGTTCCTTGGGACTTGTGGATAGTTTATCCCCAAGCCATTTTAATAAGAAATTGTCTTCTATTCCCTCTCGAAATAGGGGGTATGGGAATATGTAATGGGTTGGAGGGATCCTAACATGGGATGTTGCATCTATTAAACTTGACAACAACAAATAAAGGTAATGGTGGTGATGTCATTGATGTGTTATAGACAATGTCGGTGATTGTTCATGTAACACCATTTACGAGGCTTGCCTCAACCCATAAATCTGCAATAAGTATTATTTATTGTTGTTTACATAGAAGAACTTTGTGTTCCAATTGATTGATGTGGTTTGTAATTATTTCGAGGAAATATTGTTAGTGTTGCATCGGTTGTTTGGTTGATTTTTTGTTGAAAAAACTTTTTTTGTACAGTCGATAACATGTTGATAAGGGGTGTGATTGATAGTGGTATGTAGGAATATAGATGAAACATTACATTGAAATGTTCTATGTGTACATTTAATTTTTTTACACATTCGTACATATAGAGTTGCAAATCTTATATCATGACAACTTAACTAGACATGTATGCATGAAAACCTTTGTACATTTGCATAGATTATATCATGAATGGTATCCTTTTGTGGCCAATTTTATTTGCAATAAACATGAATACATTTGATACCCCTTGAATGGAAATGTCGCTTTGGATACAAGAAGTGTTGAGTAAAGTAGTAGTGGAGGTGCTATCAAAGTAGAGGGTAGCATTTACGATGGGTTGTTTTGGTTGAGGGATAGTAGTTTGGACTCATCCATTATTCTTGCTCCAAGTGTTGGTACGTGCACCATTTTTTAGTACATTTCGAATGAAAAATTAGGTGAAATGCACATATTTGCAAGTGATGGAACTCTAGAGAAAGATGTGTATGTCAGACCTTGAATTTCAGTGGTTCCACTATTGACAGTTGCTCTATGTAAAGTAAGTCCATGTGACTTGTGGATAGTTTATCGTCAGGACATTTTAATTGACAATTGTCATTGATTCCACCTCGAATTAGGGGGTATGGGAATATGTAACAGGTTTGAGGGATCCCAACATGGGCCGTTGTATCTATTAAATTTGACAACAACAAATTAAGGTAATGTTGGTGATGGCATTGATGTGTTCTAGACAATGTCGGTAATTGTTCTTGTAGCACCAATTACAATGCCTACCTCAACCCTTAAATTTGCAATAAGCATGATTTTTTTTGTTTGCATAGTATAAATTTGTGTTCCAACTGATTGATGTGGTTTGTAATTATTTCGGGGAAATTGTGTTAGTGTTGCATCTGTTGTTTGGTTGGTTTTTTCTTGAACTTTTTTTGTACAATCGATAAGATGTTGATAAGGGGTGTGATTGATAGTGGTAGTGTAGGAATAAAGATGAAACATTACTTTGAAATGTTCTATGTGTACATTTATTTTGTTTACAAATTCGTACATATAGAGTTGCAAATCTTATATCACGACATCTGAACTAGAAATGTATGCATGAAGACCTTTGTACATTTGCATAATTTATATCATGAATGGTAGCCTTTTGTGGCCAATTTTATTTGCAATAAACATTAATACATTTGATACCCTTGAATGGAAAAGCCACTTTGGATACAAGAAGTGTTGAGTAAAGTAGTAGTGGAGGTGCTATCAAAGTAGAGGGTAGTATTTACGATGGGTTGTTTTGGTTGAGGGATAGTAATCTTGACTCATCCTTTATTCTTGCTCCAAGTGTTGGTACATGCACCATTTTTTAGTACCTTTAAAATGAAAAAGGAGGTGAAATGCACATATTTGCAAGTGAGGGAACTCTGGAGAAAGATGTAAATGTCAGACCTTGCCTTTCAATGGTTCCACTATTGACAATTGCTCTATGTAAAGTAAGTCCATGGGACTTGTGGATAGTTAATCCCTGGGCCATTTTAATCAACAATTGTCATTTATTCCACCTCTAAATAGGGGGTATGGGAATATGTAACAGGTTGGAGGGATTGCAACATGGGCCGTTGTATCTATTAAATTTGACAACAACAAATAAAGGTAATGTTGGTGATGGAATTGATGTGTCATAGAAAATGTCGGTTATTGTTCCTGTAGCACCATTTATGATGCCTAAAACTACCCATAAATTTGCAATAATCATGATTTTTTGTTGTTTGCATAGTAGAACTTTATGTTCCAACTAATTGGTGTGGTTTGTAATTATTTCGGGGAAATTGTGTTAGTGTTGCATCAGTTGTTTGGTTGGTTTTTTATTGAATATTTTTTTTGTACAGTCGATAACATGTTGATAAGGGGTGTGATTGATAGTGGTAGTGTAGGAATATAGATGAAACATTACATTGAAATGTTCTATGTGTACATTTAATTTTTTTACGAATTTATACATATAGAGTTGCAAATCTTATATCATGACATCTAAACTAGACATGTATGCAAGAAGACCTTTTTACATTTACATAAATTATATAATGAATGGTATCCTTTTTATGGCCAATTTTATCTGCAATAAACATGAATACATTTGATACCCCTTGAATGGCAATGCCACTTTGGATACAAGAAGTGTTGAGTAAAGTAGTAGTGGAGGTGCTATCAAAGTAGAGGGTAGTATTTACAATGGGTTGTTTTGGTTGAGGGATAGTAGTCTTGACTCATCATTTCTTCTTGCTCCAATTGTTGGTATGTGCACCATTTTTAGTACCTTTAGAATGAAAAAGGAGGTGAAATGCACATATTTTAAGCAAGGGAACTCTTGATAAAGATTGGAATGTCAGACCTTGACTTTTAGTTGTTCCACTGTTGACAGTTGCTCTATGCAAAGTAAGTCCATGTGACTTATGGATAGTTAATCCCCAGGCCATTTTAATCAACAATTGTCATTTATTCCACCTTGAAATAGGGGGTATGGGAATATGTAACAGGTTGGAGGGATTGCAACATGGGCCGTTGTATCTATTAAATTTGACAACAACAAATAAAGGTGATGTTGGGGATGGCATTGATGTGTCGAAGACAATGTCGGTGATTTTTCCTATAGCGCCATTTATGAGGCCTGCCTCAACCCATAAATTTGCAATAAGCATGCTTTTTTGTTGTTTGCATAACATAATTTTGTGTTCCAACTAATTGATGTCGTTTGTAATTATTTTAGGGAAATTGTGTGAGTGTTGCATCGGTTGTTTGGTTGGTTTTTTGTTGAATTTTTTTTGTACAATCAATAACATGTTGATAAGGGGTGTGATTGATAGTGGTAGTGTAGGAATATAGATTAAACATTACATAGAAATGTTCTATGTGTACATTTAATTTTTTTACAAATTCGTACATATAGAGTTGCAAATCTTATATCAGGACATCTGAACTAGACATGTATGCATGAAGACCTTTGTACATTTGCATAATTTATATCATGAATGGCATCCTTTTGTGGCCAATTTTATTTGCAATAAACATGAATATATTTGATACCCCTTGAATGGAAATGCCGCTTTGGATACAAGAAGTGTTGAGTAAAGTAGTAGTGGAGGTGTTATCAAAGTAGAGGGTAGTATTTACAATGGGTTGTTTTGGTTGAGGGATAGTAGTCTTGACTCATCCTTTCTTCTTCCTCCAAGTGTTTATAAGTGCACCATTTTTGAGTACCTTTCGAATGAAAAAGGAGGTGAAATGCACATATTTGTAAGTGAGGGAACTCTAGAGAAAGATGTGACTGTCAAACCTTACCTTTCAGTGGTTCCACTGTTGATAGTTGCTCTATGCAAAGTAAGTCCATGTGACTTGTGGATAGTTAATCCCCATGCCATTTTAATCAACAATTGTCATTTATTCCACCTCAAAATAGGGGGTATGGGAATATGTAACAGGTTGGATGGATCCCAACATGGTCCGTTGTATCTATTAAATTTGACAACAACAAATAAAGGTAATGCTGGTGATGGCATTGATGTGTTGTAGACAATGTCGGTGATTGTTCTTGTAGCACCATTTATGAGGCCTTCCTCAACCCATAAATCTGCAATAAGCATGAATTTTTATTTTTTGCATAGCAAAACTTTGTGTTCCAACTAATTGATGTGGTTTGTAATTATTTCAGGTAAATTGTGTTAGTGTTGTATCGGTTGTTTGGTTGGTTTTTCGTTGAAAAAACTTTTTTTGTACAGTTGATAACATGTTGATAAGGGGTGTGATTGATAGTGGTAGTGTAGGAATATAGATGAAATGTTACATTGAAATGTTCTATGTGTACATTTAATTTTTTTACAAATTCGTACATATAGAGTTACAAATATTATATCATGACATCTAAACTAGACATGTATGCATGAAGACCTTTGTACATTTGCATAATTTATATCATGAATGGTAGCCTTTTGTGGCCAATTTTATTTGCAATAAACATGAATAAATTTGATACCCTTTGAATGGAAATGCCGCTTTGGATACAAGAAGTGTTGAGTAAAGTAGTAGTGGAGGTGCAATCAAAGTAGAGGGTAGGATTTACAATGGGTTGTTTTGGTTGAGGAATAGTAGTCTTGACTCATCATTTCTTCTTGCTCCAAGTGTTGGTACGTGCGCCATTTTTGAGTACCTTTCGAATGAAAAAGGAGGTGAAATGCACATATTTGCAAGCGAGGGAACTCTGGAGAAAGATGTGAATGTCAAACCTTGCCTTTTAGTGGTTCTAATGTCAAGAGTTGCTCTATGTAAAGTAGTTCCTTGGGACTTGTGGATAGTTTTTTCCCAAGCCATTTTGATAAGAAATTGTCTTCTATTCCCTCTCGAAATAGGGGGTATGGGAATATGTAATGGGTTGGAGGGATCCTAACATGGGCTGTTGCATCTATTAAACTTGACAACAACAAATAAAGGTAATGGTGGTGATGTCATTGATGTGTTATAGACAATGTCGGTGATTGTTCATGTAACACCATTTACGAGGCTTGCCTCAACCCATAAATCTGTAATAAGCAGTATTTATTGTTGTTTGCATAGCAAAACTTTGTGTTCCAACTGATTGATGTGGTTTGTAATTATTTCGGGGAAATTGTGTTAGTGTTGCATCGGTTGTTTGGTTGGTTTTTCGTTGAAAAAACTTTTTTTGTACATTCGATAACATGTTGATGAGGGGTGTGATTGATAGTGGTATGTAGGAATATAGATGAAACATTACATTGAAATGTTCTATTTGTACATTTAATTTTTTGACAACTTCATACATATAGAGTTGTAAATATTATACCACAACATTTGAACTAGACATGTATGCATGAAGACCTTTGTACATTTGCATAATTTATATCATGATTGGTATCCTTTTGTGGCCAATTTTATTTGCAATAAACATGATTACATTTTATACCCCTTGAATGGAAATACCGCTTTGGATACAAGAAGTGTTGAGTAAAGTAGTAGTGGAGGTGCTATCAAAGTAGAGGGTAGTATTTACGATGGGTTGTTTTGGTTTAGGGATAGTAGTCTTGACTCATCCTTTATTTTTTCTCCAAGTGTTGGTATGTGCGCCATATTCGAGTACCTTTTGAATGAAAAATGAGTTAAAATGCACATGTTTGCAAGCGAGGGAACTCTAGAGAAAGATGTGAATGTCAGACCTTGCCTTTCAGTGGTTCCAATGTCGACAATTGCTATATGCATATTAATTCCCTAGGACTTGTGGATAGTTAATCCTTAGGCCATTTTAATCAGAAATTGTCTTAGATACCCTCTTGAAATAGGGGGTATGGGAATATGTAACGGGTTAGAGGGATCCTAACATGGGCTATTGCATCTATTAAATTTTACAACAACAAAGAAAGGCAATGTTGGCAGTGACATTGATGTTTTGTAGACAATGTCGGTGATTGTTCTTGTAACACCATTTACAATGCAATGCAATCACTATAGATTGAACAAATATACTTATTCATCTACAAATGCAAAAATATTCAAATCAATAAACTATATGCAGAAATATTCAAATTAATAAACTATATACAATTGGAATGCATGTGGATTTCCAATGGAAATTACATGTAAGATGTTAAATTTTGAGAATAAAAAACTGCATATGTTGCTGAAGTAAAAGAAAATTAGTTATATGGAAAAAATATAGCACGTTCATAATAAGTATAAATTTTGGCTTCATGGTTGTCTCTCTCAATTGCTTTATTACTGGCAGAGGAGCTGTATATGTAAAGCAGTGAATCTTGATCAAGCTTTCTACGTGGCATTGTCTTGTTGACGATGTCCTTCCTCATTATCAATAACACATGAATGAACTTGCAGAGATTGTTGTCCTTCAAGTGTCTTATTTATACTATCCCATTTCACCTTTTCTGCATGTGTTATTTCTTCTGAAACTTTTTCATTATAGGGATTCTAGAAAGTAGGGGCAATATCTTCCTCCATTAGATCTGTTCCTTCTAATCGCGTTTCAGAAAAAGAAAATATATTGTCTTGAGCAACTTCTAATGCATCACCCCTTTCAATACGCTTTTTTATTTTAGAATTAAAGGACTTGATCCCTACATCCTCATATAAGTCTGTGGGGTTTTTTGAACCAGGCTCATTTTTTTTATTAACATGTTGGAAAAGTTCTTTCCAATTATCCATAACATATAATGCATTATGCTGTAGAAATTTTTGTTGTTCAAATATCTTAGTTGTATCATCATTTATCTCATTATAGGTTTCAATTATTTAAGGGGTCGCACTTGCCTCCATAGGTTCTGTTCTTTTGGATCCAGTTTCAAAAGAATAAAATGAATTTCCCTGGGGAACTTATGATGTAGTGGAATAACCCCTTTTATTTTGTCTTTTCATTATAGATTTGTTCCCTGCATTCTTAGAAAACGTGGTAGGAGTTGTCGATCCAAACAAATTCAACTGACTAACTTGTAAAATTGAAGAGGTAAATGAATAAAAATTAGATGACTAAAGCACTGAAGCTTGTCCAATGACTAGTGAACTCAAACTAAATTTCAAGTTTCATCTTCAAATAAAGCTTAGTATGGGATGAACAGAAATTGAGGATGTTGATTTTCTGTTCATCAAGACACTTCATTTTCCTCATGTTTCTTCTTGTGATCCATGTGATCTAATTTCACTAAATTATTTCTTTGAATTGTTTCAAACAAAGCAATAGCAAAAAATACCTTCAAGATTGAAATAAGAGCATCTACCATGTAAGAATTCATTTTATTTGCAGGTATTCCATGTTTCTTGCACAGATTCTAAAGCTCTTTACGAGAAAGGCTATGATAATCTCGAATTTCCATCTATGTTTTTGTCCTGCTTAGACTTGTGGTAGACACAAACTACAAGATCTGGAACAATGCAGCTTAAACTTCTCCAATATGCCTTAGCTCTAGTAGACATTGTGTGACTGAGTACATCAATTCAAATCCAATAACTGAACTATTGAAGGAACCCAACATATTTAGTAACTAACAAAATGACATGCAAAATCAAAATAGGTCATGATTGATTATCAAATAGACAATAAATAGTCATTGAAAGTTCTATGTTATAAAAAAAAATGTAGAATAACAATGTGAGTGAAAATTGTGATTATTTACTGTGAATCCAAGATAACCATGATTAACTATTTTTTAAAGAAATGCAAGGAACGATTCTGTATAACTATCAAACATTCTTCTCCCTCTACAAAATTGTAGATTTTTAGTATATTAATATATTCAAGAAAGATACTGAGCATTAAGAGCTGAAAATGCAATTCCTGAGGCCCCTGAGGAATAGGTAGCTAAGGACACGTTGAGGGGACTACCGCTCTCATTTTTTATGCAATACTGGTCCATTGAAATGTTTGAAGTGGAAAAACACTATTAGAAGGGGGAGGAGGTGGGTTGGGGTTGGAGGATTACAACGTCCTCTCGTATTTTAAGGAAGGTTTTTACCCTAATGACAGCCTCTCTCTATAGTGGACTTTTTATATAAAATTTAATATAGTAATTTTCGGTGCATGGTTATAGAGAACAGGAGCACAAAGCTAGAAAATTTGATGTTACACCATAACATTTTACTGTAAATCACTCTGAAATGTTCTTAGCAGCACCTGCAAAGGAAATGCCAGTAGCCCCACTCCAAGGGACCATTCCCTAAGAAGGCTAAGGGGAAATCAGAAACCTTTGATCAGTATGGTGAAAATCTAGAAGAAGAGTTTCTATTTATTTGATGGCTGAAATTGTCTTTCTAGGAGTGAGAATAGACATGGACATATAATCTGATATGGTAGTAAAACTGAATGAAATTCTCCTAGACTCGGGTAATACCCCACACCCAGCATAATAAACAGTGCTTGGCTACGATTATGGTCACAAAAATGCTTGATGTTGTGCGTGTAATGTATTTTATCATTCCCTATAAAGTCTTCAGTAAAGTATTTGAAGAATATAATGATATAGCAATAAAAAGTGAATGAAATTCTCCTAGACTCCATTAATACACACACCTAGCATAATGTTTAGTGCTTGGGTACAATACTGGTCACATAAATGCTTGATGCTTGTGTGGCTTCTCTATTCTCATTACTCTGCAGTGAAAAATTTGAAGAGCATAATCATAGGTAGATTTTTTCAAATATATTTCTAAAACTTGTTTTGGCATGGTATGGCCCCAAATTTGGTGTTGGCAGGTTTCTTGAAAGAATTCTCCTAGACATAGGATGAAGTTGAATCCTGCATAATGTTCAGTCATTGGCTACAATCCTAGTCAAAGGAGATGTTTGTGGTTATGTGTGGCTTGTCTTCTCTCATTCACTATGTGGTAAAGAAATTGAAATCATTGTAGTTTAAATCATGTAGGAAAGACCTGATATATCATTATATTATGTGTTTCACACTCCATTTTGATCCATGCTTACAAATATGAATATTGTAAGAAACCCAGAAAAATCGGCCCACATGTCAAGACTCAAAACAGAGTAATGTAATCATAAAAAAATGGCACTTCATGGTCATAATAACATAGCTCCATTAAAATTACAAACAATAACAATTACCCTCTTGCTAATGCTAAATTCCAAAAACCTTAACTTTTAGATCTAAGCCCAGTTACTATAAATATTTTCCCCAAAACGTGTAATTCACATTTGTTGGAATATCTTGAAGCTTTTGCAAAAAAAAACAAAACTCCCAAGAAATAGTTTTACGGGTTGTATTATCAAATAACATTTTAAAATAAATTACTTGCTGCATCCTGAAGGTAGTAAAATCAACTATGAACTGTCACATGTCTTTGAATATGTACCAAAAACATATATTTGATTGGAGACATATGAAATTTCTTAAAAATCTACCCCCGTGATGGCTATCTTGGACCATAGCATATGATGGTTTCAACTAGTGGTTAAATTTGACGGTCACCCCTACCCGTAAAAAAAAAATTGTGACGGTTTTTAAATTAACATAACCTTGCACATGACGTTTATTTTTCAATTTTACCTTTCATGATTTTCATATAAATTTCAAAATCTATATTTTCATATAATAACACTATAAAATGGAGATATTGTTGAAAAAAAAGAAATCTTATTCTATTCTAAGCATATGATAATATGTACAAGAAACATTAAATCATCATAATATTGTGGATGCATTTATATTAAAACTCATAATCATCAATGAAACGATTTCAATTGAATGCACAAATTGATTTAACACCAAAAGTTTAAAATTCAATATAATTTTCATAATAAATATAATATACATCAATTAAGAATTTAAATTTTTAAAATTAAACAATACTCGATAATAGATCATTTTTCAATATTGAAGTCAATTAACACAACATATTTGAATACATTTATATGGGCCTCAACTCTCATATCATCCCCAACAAAAATTAATCTAAATTCAAATCAATCAAATGTATGTCATCATTTTTTAATCGAAAAAACATTTTAAACTAAGCATTATAGCATTCTCAATACACACTAGAATATCTTCAAAAAAGATCAAATATATATCACAGATTCACTACTTTTGACTTGATAAAGTACCTTTAAACAATATACAAGTAGTGTAAACATAAGATCTAGTGTGTATTGGCTTATATCAAACACAACATCATTAAAAATATGTCAATATAAAACATTCTAAGATATTTTAAACCCTTCTTTCTTTGAAATCTTTCCAAATTTCATAAACCCTATTCCAGTCCACCATTGATATATGAAGTCCTGTCAATGCAACTCACATCAAGGCATCCAATGTATCCAATGAGATTTTTGTTCTTCATATGTCTTTTGTTATATTTTTCCTTGAAAATCCTCTCTCACATGCCACTATACTTGTTGGAATGGTAAGAATTGCTTGCCATAGTTTTTTCATATTTGGAAAACTTGTATGTGAATCTGTGGAACAAAAAACCTCCAGGCCTTCTTTATGCAGAATCCTTCACAATTAAAGCGGAGGGTATAAAAAAAGTTACACAACTCTTTTGAACAACCTTCAAAATCAAACAAAGGATTTTCTTCTCCCTCACACAAAGTATGTTGCAAGTGCTTAAAAATAGTAAGAAGCCACCACTTTGAATTGTCTTCTCTAGTACGCACATCCTCTGAATAATGACAAGGGCTAAACATTTTTATAGAATTGATAAAGGAAAGATCTAGAAATATTTCATTTAAACAATTTATAAGTTTTTGAACATAGTCGTTTGCAAGTTTCTTACAACTCTTTAGTGACCCATCGATGTAAGGCTTCATTGTCTATTTTGGCGCATCAACATAATCATCATACACATTTGGAACTTCCACAAATCGTAGTTCATGCCTATGAATGTGTCCATCTTTACCAACAATCTATAAATAACCATATTTAGAGGTCTCTAGAAATTTAGATAGGTAACTTGCGCCATTTACAAAGCTGTCGGTCCTTAGAAACCACCTGCTTAAGGTTTGTATTGTAGAATCTATGGTTGCCCCTAAGGATTTAACATCCACATTCTCTTCTTGAAATTTTTTATTCAGTTTTTTCAATTCACATAATACATTTGCAAGCATATGTAAGAAAAATTGTACTGAGAAGATTCTAGCTTTATCATACCATGAGTCCCTCTTCTCACTTTTCCACAAGGTCAACAATAGAGGCATCAACATAATAAGTCTTTCAATAACTTGTCCTCTTGAGAGCCATCTAACTCCATGAATTTGAAGAGCTTGAAGTGTTTCAAGTCACATGAGTTCCTAAAGAGCAATGAGTTCATTGTGCCTTTTAGTAGAATTTTGCACCCAAGAATATACCTTATTTGCCAACTTCTCAATAAACAATAATTCAGGTATCTTTTTAGCAGCATCTGATGCAAGTAAAGCCTCATGATGAGTAATGCAATGAATACCTATAAGATTGTGTACATATTTCTTCAAAAGAGTGACAAATCCATTTTCACTCCCCACCATTGATGAAGCACCGTCTATAGAAACGAAAATCAATCTTTTATTTGAAAAACCCCTTTCATTTTTCAAAACACAAATTGCATCATACAATGTTTTCCCTCTTCCATCACACACATTTATGAGCTTTAAGAATTGTGAAGTAGGTGGCCCCAACCCTTTTGATTCCAGAAAATTAGAATAAACCACAAGGTGTTTCTCTAGGCTTCAATCAGTACTTTCATCGAACATTAATGAAAACAATGGACTATCTAGCATATTTGCACTTTTCCTCTCTTCAAGATACTTAGATATGGAAAAAAGGAAATCATTTGCTGCCATATGATTTGTATATGATTTATAGTCTTTGTTTTTGGCATGTTTGGCATTTCTAAGCACATTTCAAGAGAGCAAAGGGACTCATATTTTGAGAGGGGCAACTCTTCTTGCACAACCCAATAAACTAATTTCATAGTTGTGATGATTCTTTCCTTATCTGCGTCATCTATAGTTGCAATGTGTTCTGGAATTGATTTTACTTTTCCTTCATTTCCATATATCCATTTTGTTTGTGCAATTTTGTGGTTGTTTGAATCAGCATGAGTAACTATTGCATCATGTTGTAAAGTAGTACAACCAGTTCTAGTTCCCCATGGTCCAATAGGCTTGTGCTCTTCACAATCTATGCATTTCATGACTATTCTCCCTTCATGCATTGTACATCATACCCACTTAAATTTCACTTTCCACTCATCTCTGAAGCCTCTCTTTGCTCTAGCCCTTTTTTTGTTTTGTGTTGAAGCTTCTCCTCCTTCAAATTCCTCACCATAGTCATCATCATACCCCAAAATATCTAAGTCTTCATTTAAATCAAAATTACGATCCTCTCGTGATGAAGCTTGTGATGAGTTTGACCATCCAAAAAACTTTTTGATTGAAGATTGACTCTTTTTGTTTTGAGACATTTTAATTTATAATGTACCTATAAAAACCAAATAACATAGAATAATTAGATATAAATTTTGTTATTGAATTTTTATTTGGAATAATATTAACAACATGATGATTTCTAGTTGAACAAATAATAAAAATATCTAAAATATTCTACAAAATAAAAATAACTAGAATATATTGGATTGCCCATTTTTTTTTTTTTAGAAAAATGTGATTTAATAGTATGGTTTTTTGATTATTTTAATATATAATCAAATATATCTTCATTTTTCTTAGACTTAATTTATACAATTTAGGATTATATACTCTTATCTATACAATTGTTATGTGTTTCTTCCGAGAAAATTTGGAGCCTACAAATTAGGCTAAACTTTTAAAATGCAAGTTATAAACCAAACAAGATGTACATATCCATTTGGAATTTTTTATGAACATAAGTATTTTACTTATTTTTTGATACATTTTGTACAAAATATCACATATTTAATAATTTTATAAACTAATATCTCTCAAAAAAATATAAAAAACTTAGTTTTTAAAGCTAAGTACTTTTATTTAATAATCCCAAGTCATCATGTGGAAGTAGTGGTACCTTGCAAACCCAAAGTTGAGAAATATATAAGCAATCCTCTATCTATGGAGACTTAGATAAACTCTACTCCAGCAACTCAATCTGAGACTGAGGAAAAAATACACTTAAAAATGAGAAGATTAAAAAACCCCCCAAAAAACTAATACATTAATTCATATTAAACAATGCATTCAAATTTGCATGTTTTAAACAAAACTCAACAAACTTTTGCAGTATTTTCTTAGCATGCGCTGAAGCAGACATAGCAACACTATGTATTCTCATGACAAAAATAGAAATTATGTGACTTGACAAGTAGACGTGAAAGTGAATTATAGAATAAAATTGAACACTCGTGATTTAATGATAAAATACCTCAATGTGATTCAATTCATGAATTCTAACTGTTGTTGGATATGAGCACAATAAGTTTAGGACAATGTATTCTAGATATTCATGTAAATGCAATTGGGATTTGAAAATAAAACTTCACAAGTCTTTGTTGATAGCTATCCAACAAACAACCAAAAGTTGTAGTTGTGGGTGCCCCAATAGTTGTGTATGTAATTAGTACTTACAAAATTCACATACATTCGACACAATATCAACACAACAAGGCCTCGTGGACTATAATGATCATTTGATATAAGATAAATATACTTGTTGAAGAAAAATCCTTACATTTTGTTTGGATAAATGCAACTTTTAAAATGCAAGTTATAAACCAAACAAGATGTACATATCCATTTGGAATTTTTTATGAACATAAATATTTTACTTATTTTTTGATACATTTTGTACAAAATATCACATATTTAATAATTTTATAAACTAATATCTCTCAAAAAAATATAAAAAACTTAGTTTTTAAAGCTAAGTACTTTTATTTAATAATCCCAAGTCATCATGTGGAAGTAGTGGTACCTTGCAAACCCAAAGTTGAGAAATATATAAGCAATCCTCTATCTATGGAGACTTAGATAAACTCTACTCCGGCAACTCAATCTGAGACTGAGGAAAAAATACACTTAAAAATGAGAAGATTAAAAAACCCCCCAAAAAACTAATACATTAATTCATATTAAACAATGCATTCAAATTTGCATGTTTTAAACAAAACTCAACAAACTTTTGCAGTATTTTCTTAGCATGCGCTGAAGCAGACATAGCAACACTATGTATTCTCATGAAAAAAATAGAAATTATGTGACTTGACAAGTAGACGTGAAAGTGAATTATAGAATAAAATTGAACACTCGTGATTTAATGATAAAATACCTCAATGTGATTCAATTCATGAATTCTAACTGTTGTTGGATATGAGCACAATAAGTTTAGGACAATGTATTCTAGAGATTCATGTAAATGCAATTGGGATTTGAAAATAAAACTTCACAAGTCTTTGTTGATAGCTATCCAACAAACAACCAAAAGTTGTAGTTGTGGGTGCCCCAATAGTTGTGTATGTAATTAGTACTTACAAAATTCACATACATTCGACACAATATCAACACAACAAGGCCTCGTGGACTATAATGATCATTTGATATAAGATAAATATACTTGTTGAAGAAAAATCCTTACATTTTGTTTGGATAAATGCAATTTCCATGTCTAAAGATAAACTTAGGAATATTTGTCAGCATCCTCCAATAAAATGGAAGAGAGTATGGATATTCCTCAAGAAATGGAAGAAATTTGTCAATCAAAAGAATTATTTCCTAGCATGATAAATATGTATGAAAACTATGTATTCATATTTCTTACATATTTCTGCCTATAGTGGAAATTCCTTTGGAGAAGGGAAGTGAAAATGCCAATAAATTCCCTAAATAAATGTAAAATTTACGTGATAATGTAGAGAACAATTGCATACAAGCTACAAAAGTATAAAGCTAAAGAAAATGAATTTAGATGAAGGAAATCAATTGTCATAAATGAATTAATGATGCATTTGAAAAAATACATACTTTCTACTAAAGTAGAAGATTGGGCCCTATATAATTATAACTATTTGAATATGATTATCAAATGAAAATATAAGCAACTTTGATATTTTCAATGTTGTAGATTTTAATGAATTTCATAATGAGATTGAAATGGGGAGCATGTTGATTATATATCATATTTGGGGAAAGAAACAAAAGGAATTGTTTAATTTTTCGATGAGTGAACTATTTCCATTCGAATAGAAAATATCCTATTTTTCCCAACATCTACATTTCCTTCAAAAACTCTACTTGCCTTGGTTAAATTTCTTCTCACATGTAGTAAACTTCTCAAAAGAAATTAGAATCATTTACCAGATATTTTATTTAAGAACTATTATCACATGAACTACTCTTATCTAATTTACATAGTAAACTTGTAGAGCTTATACGTTGATAAGCATCCCAATTGGAAATAAGCAAAGACATTATTGCAGCATGTTGGAAAAATAGACCCTCATCCCTCACGAGTCATGAATCATCACATTGATGCAAGGAATAAAAAAGCTTCAATCAACCACTAAGTTCGAAAGCATTAAGTTATATGTTTTTTTATGCATCTTCTATTTGTGTACGCATGTTGTTATTTTTTCTATTTTATATTTTTTTGATTTATATTATTTATTTGTTTATGAGTCATGTTCTAATTCCTCCCTTCATCCCTATATTATCATTTGTAATCCTCTCACACTCTCCCATTTAAATATAATCAAATTTAGAAATGCAAATAAGAAAACCATACCCATTAGTATTACTGAACAAATCAAGGTTTAAAACTCAACATAGGTGAACCGTGAAACCACATATAAAAAACAATACATTTTATCACCTAAAATGAAAATATTATTTTTAAAGAGAGTGCATTATTTTTGTTAAATAATAAATATCCATATAGCTGTATGTTTAAGGCTAAAAATTTTTACTTGCACCTCTATTAGAAAAGCCACACGAAAAAATGAGTGCATTGGTTGCAACTTGGAGTCTTGGAGACTAGAAATTTGGAATGACATTTAAAATCAGCTAAAAATTAACCTCCAAAATTTTCAAAAGGCCGTTGCGTTGTTTAGTTTCACCTTGCTATGACTCGCAAACTTTTCTCATCAGTCATCACTCTCTAAAAAAGTGGAATCTTTTGGTTTTTTGCTGTCAAGTGTTAACACAGTCCAACTGTAACTACAAGTTTGCAACTCTGTAACCTTTTTTTAGAAATCATTTTTTCCCTTAACATGAATCAATTGCAACTTGCAAGTCCGGACTCCCCAACATTAATTTGGGACATTGGAAATTGATGATAAGGTACTAAATATTTTGAAATCTTCAAACAGATGGATTTTTATTATTGCATTTGCACAACTAACCAACCATTGAACCAATAATCCAACTCCAAGCTTAAAAATTAATAGCTTAAGAGTAACACGCATTGCATAAATTTTAAATAAACTAACATTTACAAATTACAGAAGCAACAATAAATTATTTAGAGTCTAGATGCCTAGCCAGAGCCTATTAAAAAATCTTCAATCTGATCAAATTTCAATGATCATTAATAACAAATCAAATCCTATCAAATTTAGCATTAGTTGGCACTGGTCAGTGGTAGTAGTTGTAACCTGCAAATCACATTTTTTTTAATTCACTGGAAATGGCATGAGTTGGAGTTGGGAATCGAGACTTGGGTGGCGGAGGTGAAGTATGTGGCGTGGACGGTGGGAGAGAGTCATCTGCATGCATTTATTTTAGATGTATATATGTACCACTATAACTATAAGTCTATATCTATAGTCTAGACTCTACAACCTATACTAGTTTTAAATGGGCAATTTTATGAAGTGCACATAAAAATGACAGCTTCCAAAATAAACTGCCATCCCTTATTACATGGAAAATTTTAATTTGACTATTTTTTACGGTTAAAATCACAAAAAACATCTAAATAGGCGTCAAATTTAACCCCTGGTTTTAACCCTGTTAGACGTCTCTATACCTATGCCAGTTTTATTCATGTTAATTAGATGCATATGTTTATGAGGATTCAAGCAGTGTATAGCTTTGTATATGAGTCTTGAATTCCTTATTTAATATGTGTGTGTGTGTGTGTGTGTGTGTGTAATACCCCCATTGAATGTCCCCTCTTTTAAGGTACATGAGATATATGTGTGTGTGTGTGTGTGTGTGTGTGTGTGTGTGTGTGTGTGTGTGTGTGTGTGTGTGTGTGTGTGGTGTGTGTGTGTGTGTGTGTGTGTGTGTGTGTGTGTGTGTGTGTGTGTGTGTGTGTGTAATACCCCCATTGAATGCCCCCTCTTTTAAGGTACATGAGATGTGCAAATAAAGCATGTGGCTCAAAAGAAATGATGTGTACCTCTATCGGATATATATGATAGGTTACATTGGGTCATATACAGGGTTGTCTTGGGTGGCCATAGTTGAAATCATGTTCTTTCACGGGCAATGCATGCTAGAAACTATGGCACACAAAGATAACAACAAGGATCAAACAACAATTATGTACATTTGTTAAAAATCTTAGAGGGAAACAAATATATAAGTAATCTAACATACAAGTACATAAGAAATGTATAATAATATCAAAGACACAAAACCACAAATATGGGACACCACAATGACACAAGAAAAACATAACGAATGCCATAGATTGTATATAAAGAAGCAAGTATATAAGTAATCACATTAAGAAATACACAAACAACGCCACATACTAGGGACAACAATGTGTCACAAGACATAGTAAAGGTGATATGGTGCATACATAGTCACACATACAAGCAATCAAACAAACAAAAACAATAACAAACAATATCCTAGAGGCATATAAAGTAAGATAAAGTACCACTGCACGAGACACATGTTAGCTATGTTAGTTTGAAAAATAACATTTACATAATATAAGTAATTGCGTATAATAAGGAAGTGAAAGTAAAGTTGCACTGAAATAAAAATACCTAAATAATGTAGGATATGCCCCTATAAGATCAAGGTCAATTGGGAAGAGTCTAGGATGACACCTATCATCGTGTATCAATCTTTGTATGTCCTACATCAAGCTCAACATGCTTCATGAATGCATGTGTGTAAAAAGTATATAGAAAAATCATATCTATCAAACCATATGAAAAACAACATATGTAAAGTAACAAGCTATTAGTTTAAGTCACATGCATGTCTAGATTTTGTATTTTTTTAAAAAAAATGTGTTTTTGAGGTTATTTTGAATATTTTTGTATATTTATAATAACTATAAATAGAGCGGAAGGGTAACACAAGAGTTACACTATAAGAGCCTCATTAGCATGTTGGGAAGACTCATCGAGAAAATGAGGCTCAAACCTAAAATAAGTTGTATGTGCAGTAGCAATAATAGGGGCCACAAGGGACCTGTAAGACCCATAAAACAAAGGAGGCTACAATATCAATTTTGTCACATGTGTAGTAGAATAAGGATGTGTGTTAAAAATTTAGTGCTATATAAATTATGTATGAGTCGTAAGAACTCTAGGTAAAATCTTATGATGGATAGATCCTCTACATGTCATATGTCTAATAATAGATCTAGGAGGAGTCATGCGAGGAGTACACCCACTAGAGGTTATATGTGTAATAGGAGACCTAGGAGGAGTCACACGAGGTGTAAATCCACTAGGGATAACATCTGTAAGTGTAATAGAATCAGATGTAGCAACTATTGCTTTCTTATTAAAAATATTAAGTGTTAGGGCCTTGTATGGGATACCCTTGACCATAAAAACTTATTGATTATAGCTAAACTTGACACACTGGTGCAAGATGAATGGTAAATCCTTAAGAGCATGCAAACAAAGGGAATTGGTAATTGAAAAAGGAATAATTGTAGTAGGAGATCCAACTGTACGAGGTAAAACAACATGCCTAATAAAAGTCTTAGTATTAAATGTCACATTTTTTTAGTATAGCCAAGGGAAGAAAGTAACTTGAATGTAAACATATTTCATCTAACATTAGTGTCAATCATAACACTATGCATAGGGCATTATCCAACAAAAGCACAAACATTCAATGTATTTCAAATAATATCATAAGCCATATCAACATCATCATATGCAATAATAAGCCTAAGAGGTGACATAGTGGCAATGGTTTCAATCAAAGATTCCATTATATGAACATAAAAAGGAGAAGGCTAAACTCTATAAGTATGGTGCATTTCTAAATTTTATTTAGCATTGAAAATCTTAAGCTTCGAATTTTCATTAAGAGGATTAGATTCCTCATGGGGTGAGTCCACTCGATAACATTTGCATGAATAAGATATTATATAACATTATGAAGTTTGACACATCGGCTAGTAGAATGACCAACATGTATATGATAATTGCAGTATGCGTTAACTTAAAAATGTTTACCATGAGGTTTTTTTGCATCAACCTATAGAACAAGAGGGAGATATATAAGGGTGCACTCTAGTAATAGTTTAACAACTAATTAGGATTATTAGGGCAATCATGAAAATTTCCGTCGAGGACCTTGCATCTGAAGCTTTGTAAGTTGGGATACAACATTAACAACTTTAACATCAGTTTGTTTTCATGCCTTTGAAATTAGGTGTTCCCTGCAACTTATAATTAAATGTGTTGGGAGAATTAACAACATACTTGATCTTGTTCATGGTAAGTGTATCAACCCTAGTTGAATCTAATCACTCTATAAGGTGATAAGATAGAGACAAAAAAAAATATAGATATATAGTGAATGTTTTAGATCAACTATTTATTCATATAAATATAACAACCATTTCAAGGAAGAGATATAATCTATTGAAGGTGAAATGGAGATAAAAAATTCACTTAGTTAATCTAGGTAAGCTTTATACTATGTCATTGAGTGATTTAGGATAGAAACAAAGCATGGGAATTAGAGGAACCTTTTATTGTACCGTTGGAGCTTTTGGGTCGAAACCATATAATACAGTCAAGAATGTACAACACAAACCGACCCTAATGTATGGTTTTGGACTCATGCATAGTCAGAATCTGTAAACTTTAGTGTTAATCTATGTCACTCTTTGTCACTTTGTAGAATATCACGTCAAAGAGCAATTGTTGGGGAGAGAGGTCTAGTGTTACTCTCCTTCCATGACTCTTCTAAAGAGAAAGTGTTGGGGAGAGATGTCTAGTGTTATGTGATTTTTTGGGTGATATCACGCCAAAGAGAAAGTGTTAGAGAGAGAGGTCTAGTGTTACTCTCATTCCATGACTTTTCTTGATAAACACCACTATAGATGGTGTGTCCCTTTTTTGTTCCTATTGTCCCAAATTAGTTCCAAATGTACTTATTGTTCCAATTGAAATAGAGATTGTATGTATTCTGTTGTTGGAAGATTGTGCCTGATACTGTCAAAATTCTGTAAAGGATTATGTGAACTGTGTTGATTTGATAAGCTGATTGTGTGTGCCAATAGGACATTAGTTCCCCGGGGAGGACACAGATGCCCAAGAGCTATTTTTTGAGTCTAAGAACTAGTGTTTTTGTTGTGTTGAGGACCCAAGTTAGATTTTGGGCCATTCTGTAACTGTGTTCTTGTTCTAATTTGTGTTGTATTATATTGTGTTGTAGCTCTGAGTTGTTGTATGGGGTGATTTTTTCACCTAATGTACACCCCCCTCTTTTGGGGTGCATGCGATGTCGATAGGAGTGTGAGGCCCAAAAGAGAGGCCCTGATACTATTTTGAACTATATTCCTTCAGGGGGAAGGAATGTGTATGGTAGAAACCAAGACACAAGCAAAAAATTTGGCTACGAACATGTGTTAGTAGAAAAAGTAACAATCATGTAATAGAAAAAAATGTAACAAGAAAATGTACATACAAGATAGACCACGAAAATCAGGTTTCAAACATGGGACATCACTCACAATGTTACAAGAAAATCAGGGCCAAAGTGGCCAAAAGCATACAAAAAGTGATTAGACAATACATAGGGCATAGCCTGAAAATAATAATATACAAGTAGAAAGAAAACAATGTCAAGAAAAATGTATCAGTCAACCATGGTGGAATATAGTCTTGCAAGGAAAATGTTGCACATGAAGCACCCATTAGCATGTCAAAAAGATAAAAAATATGTCAAGACATATATGTATCAATGTAAAGTAGTGTGCTAGTAAGAATAAGAAGTAGTATACGATGAAATGATAGCACTTGCAATGTTTGAGAAAGTAGATTCTCTTAGGAGCCTCGTTGAGACTGGTAAGAGGTATAATGCCAAGCATCATTGCAATGTGTAAGGACTTGTAAGAGATCTGCATCCACTCCAAAAGACCAAGTGAACACACATGTGTATATGGAAAATATATTGACATACTAAGTATCCATCTAGCATGGGAAATAAAGTGTACATGTAAGTATAAACAAGCAGGAGTAAGTGCAACCAAGATATGCAAATGCAATATATGAGTGGTATGGAATGATATGCAATGTGAATGTGATAGGAGAAAAATTCCCCCTAGTAGCTGTGAATGGGTATGAGATGAGGTTCATTTATAAAAGACCCCTCAACAATCAAGAATGAACCATAGAACAAAGAGTGTGTCATCGGGAAATGGTTTGAAAATGTGCGCTAGAAGAATAGATCATAAAGCGTAGAGCATAAAGAGTGAATGATGGTGAGTTTCATTTCAGATTTAGAACCTCAGAAATCGAGTATGAACTGTAGAACTAGAGTGCATCATAGGGTAATGAAGATACATTGCATGTATCAAAATATGCATAAGATTAATGTGAAAAATTAAGCGTGAAGAACAAAGCATGATAAGAGAGATTATAGACAAATTATGATGGTAGGAGGGGGAGAAAGTGTGATTCCCCCAAGTGTGTGATGGAGTTCTATCAGGTTTAGAAGCCATGGTGGTGAATGTGGCAATGTCAGGAGTATCAGTATTGGTTTTAGGAAGAGTAGATTTGCCAAAGTAAGTTGTATCATTGAGAGTAGATGGAAATTACTTTTTATGATGGAAAATATGTGAAATAGTGTAAACCTCGGGAGGAGATGTAGCCAGAATAAAAGGTGTGAGCTTAGGGAGATATCTGATTCTGATTATGGCGGATTGTGTTGGAATGGAAAGAGGTTATTTGACTCCTTTTGCATATTTTCCTAATCTAGAGCCATTGAAACTGTAACGAAGCAGATACTGATACCCAAGACCATACTTTTTGAAATTAGGAGACGGGGTGGCTAAAGTGGGGGATTCATGTGAATGATTGATAATGTTGCAATAGTAAAATGGAGAGGGATTCACTAAGGTTTCATAGACCACATCCTGGTCTAAGAATTTAATACACACATAAAGGGTTGAAGGGACCGCATTCATGGCATGGATCCAAGGTCGTCCGAGAAGAAGATTATAATTAGATTGTTAGGCATTACATGGAATGGGGAGAAAAAAATGCATGACCCAACAATAATGGGAAGCATGATTGTACCTAAGACTTGTTTAGGAAGATTGTAAAATCCACAAATGGAAAAAGATGAGGGTGTTCAGGATGCTACAGAAAATCCAAGATGTTGAAGAAATGGTAGACTACAAATGTTAAGGCTGAAGCCATTATCAACTAAAGCTTGTTTAACCCCTATATTATTAATTTGAACTTTGATATAAAGGGAAGGATCCTTATTTAAGACATCTTGGGAATCAATTTCAATAGATATAAAAGTAATATGTTCTTCGTTAAAAGAGAGTGATGTAGTGAGTCTATGGTAAACATATCCAGAAGAGGTGTTAAGATGAAGGTAAGTATTAGACAAAAAAAAGTGAATTTTATTTAGCACATTCGGGATTGGCCTGCAAGAAGGCATAGATGGAGAGACTCATATTGGGAAAAATGGTAGGAAATAAGGGGATAAGCTTGTTTGAATGCGGGTTCACTAAATGATTTAACAAAAATATTTTTTATAAAACCCTAATTGCAGAGTCACTAATGTAAACTATGATATACAAATGCTAAGTACAATATGACGCAAACAAATAAACATGTCTATGAAAACCCTAAGTAAGAGACGTAGAAAGAATGAATTAGTTTATTAGCGCTTGATCTAGAGGTGTTATGGAGAGGGAAACATATTGAAACGGGAAGTGAACAGTGTCGTCAACGCTCAGGATAAATTCAAAACTGTAGGAATAAAGTCAGACACGGGTGCCTATGATAGGAAAGGGGTGTCCTGGGCAAGTTGGAGACCTCTACTAGGCACTTGTGACTGTGAAAAAATGGTTAGAACCTGATATTTACTGTGACGCACAATAGTTGCAAATATTCCCTATTGATCACCTATGTGTCACTTTTTTATTGCTGAGGGTACCTGTAACCTGTAAAATAGATATCACCTGTAAAAACCCACAAACCACATCAAATCCAAAAAATAAAGATGCAAAATGGGGAGTTGGACTAACCGTGGTGGTCATCTCGAGAGTGAAATTATGAACGAGCATTACACTACATCTCAAACTCCATGTATTTCTAGTATGTGTAAGAATCGTGCCCTAGGATGTCCTTATGCAAGTGCACTTGATAGTGGGATGTAGCTAAATGTAGCAACGTAATAGAATATGTGGATGAAATAATGAACTTCCCCTTCCTATATTGTGTATGTAGAGTTGTATCCCTTGTCCCTTGAGTGAATTGCTAGATGGATGCCTTTAGATTGTTTTAGGTTCCTTTTGGATGCAAGCTTAGGTGATGTTATGCAATGCTTAGTGCTTGGTCCTTGATTTTGGTCACATAACTACATATTTATATGATTCTCTTATTTGAATTTCGTAATTGAAAATTGGAAGGCTCACCCATAAGTGAAAAATATGCCTAAAAGATAAAAGAGACCCCAAAAACGAGTAAGGTGGAAAAGGGTCAGGGGTGCCCAGTGGCGATAGGGGCGTCTAGTGGCAACAGGGGCGTCTGGGTGCTGGTATCTGGAGCCATAAAAGATAAATTAGTAATTTTTTTTTTGAGATGTAGGGTGTGTAAGACAAAATGGAAAACAAGAAACACAGAAAATAGGCCAAGAACAATAGTCAATTACTAGTTTTCTTGCTTAGGAATTATATGACTGCTAGTATGTGTTTAGGACTTAGACATGTACCCAAGTGCGTGATTTTGTGTCTACAAGAACAAAGGATTTTCTATGATTGTTTTGTGACCCATAATGGTCTTACCATCTTTGCCAGAAACCTGAGTGGGTGCTACATTGGGCTTTGAATTTTTTTATTACACTTTCATAACAAAGGTAAGGATCAGATCTTGTGGTATGTAGATTGACATTGAAAACAGGTGTTGAGAAGGTTAATGTAAACCACCCTTTAAGTGTACTAAGAGACCACCACTTGGATGTTAATAGTTTCTTTGAGATCACGAGAGAGGTCGATCTTAACAAAAACTTGTCTTTGTGGTCTGGAAACATAGAACTTAAAAGGTTATTTGGTAATGAACCATCCTATTGAGGAAGTAATGAGATCTAGAAAGTGGTAACAAGGCATGGAAAGGTTTGGAAATTCCATCTAAACTAAGAATTTGAGAGTCATATGATCTAAAACCATAAAGTCGAGAGTCCAAGGGGACACATGATGAGTAAGGAATTTCAGACATACTAGGAGGAGGATTTATGCAACACCACGACCACATTGGCTGAGTCAGAAAAGTGAAACACAAAAACCCTTTGATCATATTTTGGACTAAGTCTAGCTTGATACCAAACTTGGACCAGACCATTTGAATCTAAAAATGAAGCATGCTTTCATAGGGAATCCTAAAAAAACCTATCATGAAAAATTGCTCAAGCCAATAACACACATAATTAAATTTGTCAACTAGTAATAATATATTGGGTCCAAAAACATGACCTCATGGAATAATTTAGGCATAAACTTCCTTGGTTGCTTCCCTGGAGATGCCATCATAGTCCATCGTAGTTGGCAATGACCAAACTATGTGAGTGAGAGACAATTATAAAAGAGCCACTTAAAGACAAGGTTGCCTAGAAAACCAAAATAAATGCAAGTGCATGCAAAAATAAGTCTTGTGGAAAGAGATATGATGAGGTCTGAACACCGAGCAGTGGTAGTCATACAAAAAAATGAAACCCTAACTAAGCATTTTTCATTACGTTCTTGATCTTTGAGTCTAGTTTTAATACATGTAGTTCAAACAACATCCTAAAAACCTACAAATCAGATCTTGGCATAATACAACACATTTGAAAAAATAGAAACACGCCTATATAGAGTTACAAATTAGATCCTGACTCATTACAAAACTACAAAATCAGGAACCCAATTTCAATCCAGTGCTTCTAAGGGTATAATCCCACCCTTACTTCTCCTTCACTCAAATACACTTTGCTTTGGTGGGTTTTTCCATATCACGCTCTTATTGATACTTGGTATGGGACTAGTTTATTTTGACATAATAAATGAAATATTTATAATAGACCAAAGAGTTTGGTTGATGTGATGGATCCAACATATAATAAAAATGAAAAATTTAAATGATATGATTGAATTCAACATATAATAATAAATATAAAGATGTTTGACACTAAATAATTACTATATTATTACTACTTGTGTGCTTATATTATTAAGTATTGAGTGTATATCTAAACACCATATAAAGATTTGGCTTTAGAAATGAGGCATTCTAGAATAAGACCTCAAGGAATATTCTACTCCTTTTTCTAATGTTAAACATGTCAATTGCTTAAACATATAGAAATGTAAATATGTGATTGTTTATAAACTTGTTATTATTACATTCAAGAGCTGTTATATAGAATGAATTTAATAAGTCATAGTATTCAAAATTAATTAATATATGAAGTAGAGTATGTTATGGAAGATGACCCTATAACAATGCACTTTAAGTTTACGAATGGACACAAACTGTGTAGGTTCCTCATTGGCACAAAAGAGTTATATCACCATGTAGCTTATGGTAGGGCCACATCACCATTTTCATTTCATGTTTTTAATTGGAGGCAAAAGTTTTGGCATTAGAAATGAGGTATTCTTGAATAAGACCTCAAGAAATATTCTACTCATTTTCTAATGTTAAACTTGTCAACTGCTTAAACATATATAAATAGAAATATTTGATTGGTATAAACTTGTTATTATTACATTCAAGAGATGTTATATAACATGAATAATAAATCATAATATTCAAATTAATTTAATATATGAAGTAGAGTATGTTTGGGGAGAGGACCCTATAATAATGCACTTTAAATTTATGGATGCACACAACTATGTAGGTTCCTCATTGGCACAAAAGAATAATATCATCATGTAGTTTATGGTAGGGCCACATCACCATTTTCATTTCATGTGTTTAATTGGAGGGAAAAGTATATTTTCTTGATGTAGTACAAAGGTAGTTGGTACATGGCATTTGAAAAAGGCACTAATAATCATGCATCCTATGTGTCACATTGGACTTGGATCTTACAAACTATCATTGAATAACATTGAACAACTATTGGTGCCTTTATGAAAAAAGTTATGGAGAAATCAAATGTACATTTTTGGCAAGGAGCGCGTACTTATGGGGTCCTTTTTCCTACTTGAGTCATTTTCTTGTGTATTAATTGGCAATACTTTGATCAAATATTTTTGGTTTTGGTAAGAATCAAAAGAGGAGATCGCTCTACATTACCTTCTTGACTCGTAAATATGTTTGCTAATATTGATATGTAAGCTAGTTCCTACCTCATGCCTCTGGTTTCTAATACATCTTCCCACAACTGAGATCCTTTCAAATCACTTATTATTACTACTTGTGTGCTTATATTATAAGATTGAGTGTATTCCCTAAACACCATATAAAGATTGGCTTGAGAAATGAGGCAGATTCTAGAATAGACCGTCAGGAGATGCTACTCCTGTTTCTAACTGTTAAACCTGTCAATGCTTAAACATTAGAAATGTAAATATGGTGATGTTGATAAACTTGTTATTATTACATTCAGAGCTATAGATAATGATTTAATAAGTCATAGTTATTCAAATTAATTTATATAGAAGTAGAGTATGTTTATGGAGATGACCCTATACAAGGCACTTTAAGTTTACGAATGGACACACTGTGTAGTTCTGTATTGGCACAAAAGATTATATCACATGTAGCTTATGTAGGGGGCCACATCACCATTTTTCATTTCATGTTTTAGTGGGAGGCAAAAGTTTTGCATTAGAATTGAAGGTATTCTTTAATAAGACCTCAGACTATTCTACTCATTTTCGAAGTAAACTTGTCAACTGCTTAAAACATATAATAATAGAAATATTTGGAGGGTATAACTTTTAGTATTACTTCAATAATGTTATATAAATGAAAATATCATTATATTACAAATTCATTTAATATATGAAGTAGAGTATGTTTTGGGGAGAGGAACCCTATAATAATGCCCTTTACTTAGGGATGCACCAACTATGTAGGTTCCTCATTGGCACAAAGAAATATATCCATCATGTAGTTATGGTATGGGCCACATCACCATTTTCATTTCATTCATGTGTTTATTGGAGGGAAAAGTATATTTTCTTGATGTAGTTACAAAGGTAGTTGGTACATGGCATTTGAAAAGGCACTAATAATCATGCATCCTATGTTGTCACATTGGAATTTGGATTCTACAAACTATCATTGAATACAGTTGAACAACTATCTGGGTGCCTTTATGAAAAAAGTTATGGAGAAATCAAATGTACATTTTTGGCACGCGCGTACTTATGGGGTCCTTTTCTCTACTTGAGCATTTCTTGTGTATTAAATTGGCAATACTTTGATCAAATATTTTGGTTTTGTTAAGTCAAAAAGAGGAAGATCGCTCTAATTACCTTTCTTGAACTCGTAATAGTTTGCTAATATTGATATGTAAGCTAGTTCTACCTACATGCCTTCTTGTTTCTAATACATCTTCCCACAACTGAGATCCTTTCAAATCACTTATTGATATCCTTTGTCCTATAATCTCCATGTAAGGTCCTAGCTCGGGTAGGCTATTCTCCTTCTAGGCTCCACATATGATGCAAAAAAAGTCGACTTAAGCGCACTTAAAGTGCAATTTTTACTCACCATTCATGTTTTCCTGTAACACTTCAACCAACCTAGGTTAACCAGGGGTGCTTTGTATATTTCTCATTAAACATTGACGAAAAACAAGATATTTTAGTATAATGTTCCACTTATAAATGGACACGTAAGAAAGAATGTGTAAGTGTAAAACTTTTGTAAGAATTTTCATGCGCACGAGCATAGTAAAAAAGTTGTGTAATGACCTCCCAAGAAAACCCTCAAAAGTCACTTTTTAATTTATACGTGCAGAAGTTATCACCATCATCATATCATTATACGATTGTTCGACTCTCAAAAAAACTTCAAAATACCCTTACAATTTACATGCGAGAAGACTCTCACTATCATATTATTGTTGGACACTTAATTATTAATGATTAAACAATGTAAATGAAAATTTATATTTTATTTAGTTATAATCTATTTATCCATATTTTAACTCTCTAGCAACACTAATACTTCAAAACTTTTGTAGTAATATGTCTCTTGATAGACATTCTTAAAATTGGAACAATATTTAGAAAATTAGCATGTCATCCCTACGCAATCGAGTAATGCTCCAATTTAATTTTTTTATAATTGTAGTATTATTTCCCGGCCCACATGTAATTGTAGTATTATTCCTAGAAGGAAAAGGCATTACTATAGCTTACCGTGGCTTTAAATTTGAAGGGCACAAAACAATTTTTTTTATTTATAAAATAGTACGTGCAAATTTTCAATTCTAATACTTCTTCATGTGTGAATTCACTGATACCATGCACTCCATATGTGACCAATGGCAGTGCCCTCAAGCCCCCTGCCTCCTGTTGTAACCCCTTGCTGAGTGCTCTGGAAAAGCAAAGGCAATGCCTGTGTAAGTTGTTGAACTCCAATGCTGTAGCTTCCCTTGGGGTTACCAATATTTCTCAAGCACTGGATTTGCCTTCAAGGTGTGGCAGTAACCTTACCACAAGCATCTGCACAACCAAAGGTACACAGTTTCATTTTCATTTCAATTTGTGTTCTCTTTTATTGCAGATGAGGTATAAATTTATGGAGATATCAATAAAAAATAATGAATGTGTAAGATGAATTTGATGGAATGAAAATCTCTTTCCATTTTTAGTATCAAATAAATGCATCTGACAGGACACTCTTGCAACTGCTAAACTTTCAATCGAGAAAAGAAAAAAGGAGTAATTGAAAGTTTGTAAGGACATTAAAGTACTTGGGCAATGGTTTCATGAAGGGGGTTGCTGCTTCTATTTTTATGTTGCAGTTGGTCCCATGTAAAAATTTAATATCATATTTTTTTCAGTCCTTAAAATTTAATAGTTATCAGTAGAATTTTTATAAATCATGGGACCACTTTCATACAAAAATCCTCCTAAATATTATTTGTCACACTTGCTGACACTTATGATTTACCCCCTCTATAAAACTGACACCTTAATAGACAGAACTTGAAATGCACGTTAAGTCTTTTTCTGTGTTTAATGTAATAAATAATGGTTTCATGAACGGGGCTGCTGCTTCTATTTGTATGTTGCAGGTGGTCCCATGTAAAAAATTAATATTATCTTTTTTTCAATCCCTAAAATTTAGAAGCTATCCATAGAATTTTTATAAATATTAAGACCACTTTCATACAAAATTCTTCCTGCTGAAACTTATGATTTACCCCTCCATAAAACCGCCATCTACTTAATAGACAAGAACTTGAAATGTATTCGAGTCTTTTTCTGGTTGTTTAATGTAATAAAACATATTTAATATAAAATTTAAGGCTCAATCTGCTATATTACTAAAATACACAATTTTTTGTCACAAATTTTATTCCCAATTGTACAATAGGAAACTGCCCACTTGTTCAGTCTATATATTCATCACACTATAAGACATATTTTTGCAAGTTCTGGGATTGATTGTTATTTTTCAAGTTATTGATATTTTTAAAGGATAGGATTTTATGAAGGGAGCTTGGACTCCTATTTTTATTTGGAGTTTGGTCCTATGAAGTTGAAATAATATAATTTTAGTAATAAAATGAATCTAGAGTTTCAGATTTTTAGGTGGCAAATTTTTAGCAGCTGTTAAAGAGGGGGTTGAAAGTTTTCCCAACCAACTTAGGGACCACTTGTCCACATGGTATTAGGAGTAATATTTGTTTTGAGTAAAATTTGATAAAAATATGGATCACTTGTTGATATGTAATTCTTAAAATTCCTCACTTTAAATTTCTCAACACAACAAAATTATAAATTCATCAGACCACTAAATTTCTGAATAGCATAGTTTAAATAAATATAAAAACATCCCCCTCCACAAGACCATGACCTAAGCCTTTTGTGGTTTTTTTAATAATATGAAATTATGCAGAATATTTGTGTGCTATTCTTTACATTGAAAACCCACATCAAAAATATATTATCCATTTTTACCAAATTTACTTGAAATTCTATATTATCTTATAAAATATAACTGTTCACTTCTCCATTCTACACATTTAACAAGCTATATTAATTATTCTAAATTTTCTTTAATTACTAGTACATGCCAGCGTGCCATGCCTTTAATCCTTAATTTCATTTTGAAGCAAACATAGAAGATCTTCTGTGTTTATGTTTTTCATCTGCTACATAATTAAAGTGGAGATAATGGCAAAGTGGATGTGGATGTTTCCCCTCATAAAAAACAATTTGAAAATAAGGTTTTTTTTTTTCAAAATTTGAAAAATCTATTTGCCTAGTTGATGCTCTAATCGGATAAGCAATCAAGCCATGGGTACTCTGCCGTATTTACCTGGACATGCTAATATAAGCTTTATTAGGCATATATTTTTATATGTTTTTGTTTTAAATTATAGATAATGAGGTTTAGCTGAGTTCGTTAAATGTGGAGGGTGGGTTTGTTGGGCTCATGTTAATTTGAGTTAGTTGTTTATGTTGGAAGTGTGTCACATATTTTTCATGAGTTGCACTCTTTTAGATTGTATAGTTTGAGTGATTTGGAGGCTTTATGAGTGGTTAGATAACTCATGTTTATGGATAATCGTTATGGGTTGTTTTCTTGGTCCATAGTGTTAGTATCCATCCTATTGTAATACCGTTATGAGGGTTATCTATTGATATGTTTACATATAGCTAGACTTGCAGTAAGATAGAGCAAAGCTAAGAACTACATTATTGTTTGGTAAAACGATTGAGTTAATACAATAAGTATATAAGTTACTCTGTTGGAAATTTCCTTGAAAGAGTTTTCTAAAATACATCTTGCATATTATGTTATTTTGTGTATGTCATTTCTCTATTTTCTTTTATCTCAAAGATTTGATCAAGTATTATTTCTCTCATATTTATTTGTGGGATTAAATTATTTTCCAATAACAACAATTTAATCAACCAGAGGCGAAATCCAAAATAGAGAATAAGATACAAAATCAAAATATTAATAAAATAAATGATATTACATAAGCTTAAATTTGATATATATATATATATATATATATATTGCTTCTTCCTTTAATTATAACATAACCGTTTTTGCTAACAGAAAATGGCAACTCTCAAACTTCTACCAATACCACCACTCCATCACAAAATAAAGGAACAGGTGAACTATTCAATCCCTCCATGAAATTATTTGGTTTATTTGTTCTAATGATGACATACTCATTTATGTTTGTTTGTTTTTATGATCTGTTGTAATGTTAATTGTGGGGTGCAGGAGATAATAGTGCATCTGCTTCTTCAAGCCACCTTCCACCTGTGAGAATGTTGGCCTCACTCTCATTGGCCTGCTTCGTTCTCCAAAATTCAGGCCTAATCTAGTGTATAGGGAGTTGAGGGTAATTTACCTTAACATTATTTTGCTGTGCTAATCTAGTTTATATCTTGGGCTTACTATGTCCTATTGAGGAGATTCAAATTTACAATAGAATTCGAATAAGAATTAGAGTATTTACATTCACCCGTGAATTTTTCCTAGATCAATGGGATAAACTACAAAATGTTTTACAGAAACCTAACAATATTATTGTATGGATATTTAATTTTAGGTTAATCTAAAATGTTGGTATAAATTTATTTTAGGTTCAACCTACAAATTTAAATTGTTGACGTTTAATTTGGGTAGTTTAATTTTTTTCAGATTTGTAATTGAGGTGCCTAATTTTGGTAGTTGGTATTTGCTAATTTATAAATATGTATCATTTTAAGGTTTTAGGCTCTATTTCTTATGAGGCCCCTTACTTCTTTCCTCTTTTATTCTTTTTTCTTATATGTTTCTCATGGTCTCCCTATAATTATGAGTGTACATTTTTGACTTTTAAAATTGTGAATACACGTTTTTGGGGCTCCTATAATGGTAAACATACAAGTATTGTTTTGGATATCTTATGGATTGTTTGTTCTTTCTTGTCAATCTTATTGCTTGTTGCATATTGGTTTGAATGCTAATGGGGTACTAATTTGAATTTAAGAATTCTATTAATACATAGGTGCGTTAGTGCATTTAGGAAAATCAAGTGCATTAATACCACACATGGTAAGAGATATAATGTGCCAAAGTAATTAATTCAAGCATTTAGTGAGGAGATTCAAGAATCCAAGTATATTTGAAGCACTTGTTTCTCCAATATCAAGCATTCATTATAATACAAAAATTCATATCGCATAAGAAGTGCATTACGCTTGATTGCCTAGTTGAAACATTGCATTATACTTGGTTTGTTGTTTGCATTACTGTTTACACCCTAAATAAATGAATAAGGGTTTGAATATATAATTTTTTCTTATTTATAAAAAGGTGTAAGGTTGTTACATGTAGAATATTATGAATTAATTAAAAAACATTAATGTGCAAAACGTGATTTTTTTTAATGCAAAGTATGATGATAAACCGATATAATTACAACATAAAACATGAGAGAAGAGCACTTAGATGCACAAAGAGGTATAAAGGTGATCTGGGTGTGCAAATTGGTAAGGATATGAAAATGCTTTGCCTCTGGAACTGTGACTACAAACTATCCTTATACGGAATCAATTGTACAACTTATCCTAGGGCGTAATTCTATATGGTCTTCGGCTATACGGTCCTAGACTTGTGAGTGCTAGGGTTTTACAACTTGTGGTGGTCATCAATGGCTTGAAAATATACTTCATTGTCCAATGCAAGGGTTCACCAATCTACAACACCTTATTGTAGTAACCTGCAATAGATGAATCCCTAAAATTCCTCCATTAAAAATTCATGAACATGATTAGATTGCAAAAGGAGAAATATGTATGTGTGTACGAAACATGATCGTACAGGTCATCCCAAACCATAGTACGGTCTGGTCCTATATTGTATGGTTTCAGAAAGGTAGTTCATGATGTTTAAACAAGATTTCAGGTGAGATTTGTATAAGTGATATACTACTTTAGATAAATGCAACTTAGTGAGTGAATGACAAAGCACTGTGCAAAGTTAAGAAAGTCACTCAAGAGAGATAAGGATATGCCAATTAGGCCTAGGATGTATACACAATTCATTGTATAAAAACAAAGCCAAACTTGTCATTTTCAAAGAATAAATTGATTTCAGGTGAGATTACTATAAGGGATATACTACTTTGGATAAATCCAACTAAGTGAGTGAATGACATAGCAATGTGTAGAGTTAAGAAAGCCACTCAAGAGAGATAAGGATATGTCAATTAGGCCTAGGATGTGTACACAAGTCATAGTATAAAAACAAAGCCAAACTTGTCATTTTTAAAGGATAACTTGTTAAATTTATGAGTCTACATTTTCCCCCCTTTAAGTGGAAAATAAAATTATTGTACTTAAAGGTAAATATGCTTGAGTGTGCACACACACTTTGCCTTTTCCCATAAGTTGTTCTTGCATTGTTATTGGAATGCTCCATGATGGAACTTGCAACATAGAGTGTAATCAATATATATATAAAAGAAATTGAACTATAACTCAAATATGAATAACATTTTAGTAACTTTGGAAATTGAATTTTGCATAATAAAGTACAGAGACAAAACATGGGAGGAGTACACCTATTAGCCTTGTTGAGGGAGGAGCTCTCGTTCTTGTTGTACTTGGAGATTCTAATTTTTATTGAGTTGCTAAATGATTAGGGGTGATCCGTCCCCAATGTTGTTGAAGGAGAAAAGTTGAGTGTGTTTGACCCAATATTAAGAGAAGAGGTGTTGTAGGACATTTGTCCCAAAGAACATCAAAAGAAAAGAAGAACAACCTACTTAGTGTATAGCCACTATGATATCTTCCCATAAAAGAGTGAGGAAGGAATAACAAACTACAAAGTATCTAGTCACTTTTATATCATCCCAACCTATGGACCACATTGTTGCTGATGGATCTACGCCCAAGTGTAAAATAACACAAAGTCAAAAAGGGAATGAAGTGCATCTCATTCCCCCATTGTGTGGTGTAGTTGTCGAATATGATATATACAAATGCTAAAAAATAAAAAAAATGAGAAGGCCCATGCCCCATATCCTGCATTTCAATCATGTAGTGAAGAAGGAATGAAGTATCCACACCCCTTGTATTCTCTAGTGTAATGCAGTAAAATCAGTTATGAATTGTCATGTCTCTGAATTTGTACCAAGAACCTATATCTGTTTGTAGAAATATGAAAATTATGAAATTTCTTATAAATATACCCCGATGATGGCTATCTTGGACAATAGTGTATGACGGTTTCATCCTTGTTAGATGGCTCTATACATATCCCAATTTTGTTCATGTTAATTAGATGCATATGTTTCTGGGGATCTGTGCCCTGTATAACTTTGTATCTGAGTCTTGAATTCCTTATGTAGTATAAATATGTGTGTAATACCTCCCACTGAATGCCCCCTCTTTTAAGGTGCATGAGATGATCAAATAAAGCATGTGGCTCAAAAGAAATGATGTGTCCCCATACATACATACATGATAGTTTGTATTAGATCATATAGAGGGTTGGCTTGGGTGGCAACTATTGAGATCTTATTCTTGCACGGGTTATGCATGGTAGAAACTATGGTGCACAAAGATAACAACAAGGATCAAGCGACAATCATAATAACAATCATGTACAGTAGTAAACAAGCATAGAGAGAAATAAATATATAATTAATGTAACATACAAGTACATAAGAAATGTATAATCATATCAAAGACACAAAACCACAAATATGGGCAACCACAATGGCACAAGAAAAACATAATGAAGGCCATGGATTGTATACAAAGAAAGAAGTATATAAGTAATCACATAAACAAATACACAAGCAAGGGCACATACATGTAAGACATGGAACCACAAACAAGGGACAACTATGTGTCACAAGACATAGTAAAGGTGATATGTTGCATACATAGAGTCACACATACAAGCAATCAAACAAATGAAAACAACAACAAACAATATCCCATAGGCATATAGAGTAAGACAAAGTACCACTACATGAAACACGTGTTAGTTATGTTAGTTTGAAAAATAACATATACACAATATAAGTAATTAAGTATAATAAGGAAGTGAAAGTAACTACACTGAAACCAAAATACCTAAAAAGTGTAGGAGATGCCCTTAGAAGATCAAGTTCAATTGGGAAGGGTCTAGAATGACATATGTCTTCTTGTATTAATCTGTGTATGTCCTACATCAAGCTCAACATACCTCATGAATGCATGCGAGTAAAAAGTATATAGAAAAAATGGTATCTATCAAACCATATGACAAACAACATATGTAAAGTAACAAGCTAGCAATTTAAGTCACATTCATGTCCTGATTTTGTATTTTTGTAAAAAATATTGTGTTTTTGAGGTTATTTTTAAATATTTTTGTATATTTAGAATAACTATATATATATATATATATATATATCTATATATATATATATATATCTATATCTATCTATTATATATACTATATATATATATATATATATGAGCATGTTAGACACACAAATGTCTTTGTGTGTTTGATTCTCATTTTGTGATTTGATCTATTACTTGCTACGTGGAGCATTTACGACACCATTTGAAGTGCAACCTTGTTCAATGTGCATGGGGTTCCATATTGATCATCGTAGAAAATCTGATAAACATATTTTATTTCATTTTTTTTCATGTTACATGTTTTAATTCAGTTAGCATAGATATTGCATGGTTATCTTGTTCATTATTTCCCCCATAGTGCCAATACCTCCATAGGGATCCTTCCTCTTCTTCAACCTAGGGCCTTGGAAACCTTAGGTTATCCTAATGTAAGGGTTACTTCCCTTGGGGTATGTGATCATAGTTGTCTCCATACCCCCTTTAATTATATCTGTTTGTGTGTCAGTCTTGGTGTGTCCCTTACTCGTTGCCGCAAATACCCTAGTTGAATGGATAATAAGAGTACACAGTGTCTTGACACATTTTTACCCATCATACAACTTATGGTAGGGCCACATCACCATTTTCATTTCATGTATTTAATTGGAGAGAAAAGTATATTGTGAGTTTATTCGTACAAAGGTAGTTTAAAGCATTTGAAAAAGGTATTAATAACCAAGTCCTATGTGTCATATTGGAGTTTAATCTTACAAACTATCATTGAATAAAAATTGGACAACTACTGGTACCTTTATGAATAAGTTATGGGGAAATCAAATGTATGTGTTTTGGCACGTGCACACTTATGGGGTCCTTTCCCCCTACTGTGAGTATTTCATGTGTATTAAATTGTCAGTACTCTGATCAAATATTTTGGTTTTGTTAAGTCACAAAGAGGAAAAAAACTCCAATTGCCTTTCTTGAACTCCTAGTAGTCTGTTAATACTTATATGTAAGTTGATTCTACCTACATGCCTTCTTGTTTCTAATACCTCTTCCCACAACTGAGATCCTTTTGGATCACTTAGTGATATGCTTTGTCCTCTAATCTCCATGTAAGGTCCTAGCTCAAGTAGGGTACTCTCCTTCTAGGCTCCACCCATGATGTGAAAAAGTCGACTTAAATGTAGTTGAAATGCAAATTTTACTTGCCATTCACACTTTTATGCAGTGCTTCGAGTAACTTAGGTTAAACAAGGGGTGCTTTGTACATTTCTCATTAAACATAGATGAAAACAAGATATTTTAGTACAATGTTCCATTTATAAATGGACATGTAAGAAAGAATGTGTAAGTGTAACACTTTTGTAAGAATTTCAATGCGCATAAGCATAGTAAAAATGTTGTGTAATGACCTCCCAAAAAACCTCAAAAGATGCCTTTTTAATTTATACGTGCAGAGGTTATCAACATCATCACATCATTATATGATTGTTCGACACTAAAAAAAACCTTCAAAATACACTTTTAATTTACATGCGTGAAGACTCTCACTATCATCACATCATATTATATGATTATTAGACACTCAATTATTAATAATTAGACAATGTAAATAAAAAAATAGATTTAATTTAATTATAATCCATATATCCATATAATAACTCTAACTCTTAGCTACAATAATACTTCAAAACTTTAGTATAATTTTGTAGTATTATTCCCTAATAATTGTAGAATTATTTTGCAGCCCACATATAATTGTAGTATTATTCCCACGGGCAACATGTAATATAATTATAGTATTATTCCCACGGGCCATAATTATAGCTTACCATGGCTTTAAATTTGAAGGCCACAAAACAATTATTATAATTTATGGAAAAGTACGTGTAAATTTTCAATTCAACACTAATACTAAATTTCAATTCTGATAATATAATACCAGTTTTTTAACATATACTAAATGCATATATAACTTATATATACATCCATATTAAAAATTCATCTGTGAGATGAAAAGAGACGGTGACGTCCAAATTTTGTGGCTAAATAACAAGAAAAACATGTAAACGACTGTCAAATTGAAACTCACATCTATATATTTTGGGGGTTTGGAAGTTGTTGGGATTGGGATTGATGGGTTGGCAAATACTTGCACCTTTGCACATATATAGGAGGTTTTTAATGGTGTGTCCCTTAAGAAAAAAATTAATGAAACATGAAACATTTCTATATCTGATCTGAAGTTTCATAATAATGGAGGAGGTTTACCCATCGACAATAACATTAGAAGGCCTTACCAAATCTGATCTGTTTAGGGAAGGAGATTAAATGCAACCCAAAAGCAGCCCAATTTTTTTTTGGGTGGGTAGGCACCAGTAGTCTGAGAAATCTTCTATTCCACAACATAGGTGTGGCAGCTTAGCTTACCTTAATACTTTTTCCCATGGTGAAGATGTGAGCAAGATTTCCATGGACTGCAATTTTTTCCACCACAATGGTGGTGATGTTGTTGGGTAGTAATAATATTGGGTATGAGGAGGAAGAAAGCAGCAGTAATAATACTTCTTCATGTGTGAATTCACTGATACCATGCACTCCATATGTGATAAATGCCAGTGCCCTCAAGCCCCCTGCCTCCTGTTGTAACCCCTTGCTCAGTGCTCTGGAAAAGCAAAGGCAATGCCTATGTAATTTGTTGAACTCCAGTGCTGTAGCCTCCTTTGGGGTTGCCAATATTTCTCAAGCACTGGATTTGCCTTCAAGGTGTGGCAGTAACCTTACTACAAGCATATGCACAACCAAAGGTACACAGTTTCAATTTGTGTTTTGATAAGGTATAAATTTAAGGGGATGTAGATAAAAAATAATGAAGGAGTCATATGAATTTGATGGAATGAAAATCTCTTCAATGTTTAATACTAAATCAAAAAGATATATTTGACACTACATTCTTACAACTGTTAAACTTTCAATCAAGAAAGGAAAAAGGAGTAATTGAAAGTTTTCGAGGACATTTAAGTATTTAGGAAATGGTTTCATGAAGGGCACTACTGCTTCTATTTTTATGTTGCAGGTGGTCATATGCAAAAATTTAATATCATCTTAAATATTTAGGTAATAGTTTTATGAAGGGCGCTGTTGCTTCTATTTTTATGTTGCTAAGTGGTCCCATGTAAAAATTTAATATCGTCTTTTTTTCAATCCCTAAAATTTAGAAGTTACTGATAGATTTTTTTATAATTTAGGGGACCACTTTGGTACAAAAATCTTCCTAAATATTAGTTGGGGCACCTGCTGAAACTTATGGTTTATCCCCTCCATAAAACCGCCACCTTAATAACTTGAAATATGCCCAAGTCTTTTTGTGTTTGTTTAATGTAATAAAACATTTTTAATATAAAATTTAAGGCTCAATCTACAATATTACAAAAATACACAATTTTTTGTCACAAATTTTATTCTTATTTGTACAATAGGTGACTGCCCAGTTTCTCAGCCTATATATTATATAAATTATATGAGATATTTTTGGAAGTTCTGGGATTTCATTTTTATTTTTAAGTTATTGATATGTTTAATAATTTTCAAAGGATAGGATTTTATGGAGGGAGTTTGGACACTTATTTTTATTTGGAGTTTGGTCCTATGAAGTTTTAGTAATAAAATGAATTTGGAGTTTCGAATTTTATGGACTTGTAGTCCACATAACACCACTAGCAATATTTGTTTTGAGATTTTAAAAATTGATAAAAATATGGATCACTTATTGTAAGCTAGGAAAAATACACTACTAACAAGGAAGTAAAATACCAATAATCATACCTCCTCCTTCAGGTTCCGTAGCAAACCTTGGAATGGGCTAGGAAACTTGGATTGAGCCCTGATTGTGTGATATGTAGGTGCTTTTCTTCAAGATGAAGCAAGACCTTCCTGTAACAATGATACTCTTACTTTGCACCAGATGGGAAAAATGATTATGAGGCTATTTGGGCATTAGGACGAGGCAAAAGGATGTTCTTTGCTCAAAGGATGCAAGAACTTAGATATGGCATTCAAGCTTATTCTCCGTGTGTTTAGAGGGGAGGGGTAATGTTGTATTTATAGCCTGGGGGAGTGATTAACTTAGATTAATTTAAGTAATCATGGTTTGAAAATGTGGGCAAGATTAGGTGAGTGGTTTGAAAATGTGGGCAAGATTAATTAGGTGAGTGGTTTGAAAATGTGGGCAAGATTAGATGAGTAGAGGCCACGAAGAATGGGTGAGGATTTGAATTATATTTTTAATTCATAAGTGGAGGATTTTAGGTGAGTGGGGACCACGAAGGGTGGGTGAGGATTTGAATTTGAATTTTTAATTCAATAGTAGAAAAACATGGAGAATAATGATATGTGGTGAGGATTGGGTTATTTTTTGGATTTTGAAATGGATAATTAATCAAATTATATTTGATTAATTCGAAGTGTATTTTATTGGGAAATGAGAAAGGGGAATTAATTGATTTAGGATAGATGTGAAATTAGGGTGTCTACATTTGCCCCTCTTTGAAAGGGTACTATGAAAGTAGTATCCTTTAAAAGAAAGTAGATGGTATGGGGGAAGAATTCAATTTACTTTTTTAAGCAAAAGGTAGAGCGAATGTTTGTTGGGGAGAATAGAAAGTGGTGAGTGACGGATGTCATAGTATCCTCCAAGACAAAAATATCACGAGAATATGTGATTATGGATAGATGTGGTGATGCCCCCTTGAGAGGACTGACAAGAATGGAATATATGACAGAACTCTCGAAAAGAAGAGAAATGAATTCTGCGGAGAAGAGACGATAATGGAGTGGAAGAGACTGGAATAACTACACGATGCAAATGGAAAAAAGATTCAATCGGCCTTGAATGCTAGGTGTGAGGGTGTGTGGGAAAGAGAAAAGGGAATGGATAGGATTGGGGGTTGATTACGAGAAGAATAAGGGAGATAGGGGAGGGGAAAAAAAGAATGGAAGAGGTAGAAATAAGAGAGAGGGATGATAGGGGAAGAAGGGAATGATGTAGGACAAACAAGGAAAAAACAGGAAAATGACAGAGTAAAGGGTGAAGGGATAAAATAGAGAGATGTGTAAAATGAAGGAAGCAATAGAGATAGTAAAGAGGGATGCGTGAAAGTGAAATAAATGATAGAGCTGAGAAAAGTAGGAAACGGGAAAGGATAAATAAGGAGAAAATGAGGTGGGAGTAGGGGGTGAAATGGATGAAAATGGAAAGAGGATCAAAGAAGAAGTAGAACGGAGAAAAAAAAGAAACTATGAGGGGCGAGGAAAGTGTGAAAAAAGAGGAGAGAAAAGGAGAAACAGATACAGAATGGATGAAAAGGTAGGGGTGGTAGAGAAAAGGAGAAGTGGTTAGAAGAAATGTGAAAATTAGGGGAGAGGAAAGGAAGATAGAACGAATACAAGGAGAAGATTGAAGGAATCATGTCATTGCGAGGAAGACCAAGGAAAAGAATATGGAACAGACCGTATGGAGATGTATGTGGAGGGTGGTATGATAAAAAAGATAGGACAACGCTGAACAACTAGGTTATCGATGGGGAAGTAAGGAGGAAACGTGATGGAAAAAGGGGAAGGAGATGATACAGGGGAAGGGAAATAAGACGAGTGGTGGGAGAGAGAAGAGGATAACAAAGAAAATGATGTAGAAGGAAGGGAATACATAAAGGGGGTAATAAGTGGAAAGGGAATGGTATAAGGAATGTTCAAAGAAGAAAGAGAGAAGGAATGAAATCGATTGGAAATGATGCGGAGATGTATGAAATGAGGATACTAGGATGAAGAGAAAATAGAAAAAGGATGTATGATGAAGACAGTAAAGATATTGAAGAGGGCGAAGAAGAGTTGGAGAGATGGGTAAGAAGCGACAAGAAAGGGTGGGATTGAGGGAAAAGAATAGGAGAGAAAAGAGAATGGGGGATATAAGAGGCAATGCCAATGAAGGGACGTTAGGGAAATCCCCTTTACAATGAGTGGTGGGGAAGGGTGAGAGAAAAAATGAAGAAACGGAGAAAGCTAATGAGGATTGGAAAGGGTAACGCCAATAAAGGGATGTTAGGGAAAACCCTTTTACAATGAGTGGTGGGCTTAGAGGAGGGAAGGAATGAAGGGAAACTCTAGAAGGTCGAAGGGAGTGAATGAGGTCGTGCGGAATGAGGATTGATGATTTTTAGGGAAAACCCGTTTACAATTATTAACGCGGGAAGAGAAGATGATGATGAAAGAATGATATAGGAGTGTTAACAATAATGGCGAATGCGTGTGTGGGTAGAAATGTGGGGGGAATTTGAGAAGATGAAGCGGAAAGAGTAAAGAAAATGGGAGGGATGAGTTGGGACTAGGTGAAAGTGAAGAGAGGATGCATGTGATGAGGATGAACGAAGTGAGGATGAAGAACAAAGACATGAAAAGAATGGGAAGAAACGGTATGAAGAATGATGGATCAAGAAGGAGAAAATGGGGAGAAAGAACATGATTGTAGGTGGAAGAGATTAGATGTATGTTGTAAGAGGATATGTGGAGAAAGGATAATAGTAGGAGGAAAAAGTGGGTAGTAGGAGATACCAGGTGGAAGAAGCGATCAACAAAGTGAATGAAGAATGAGGCAGGGGAGAAGTTCACTATGACAAGTTAAGTGTAGGGAGGACCTTGACATAAGATTGTCATGTGATCGAAGTGGTTAAGTAAGATTGCCAAGAAAGAAAAACTGGAGATGACAAGTGGTCAAGCGAGAAGTGGTGTTTGCGAGAATAGAAAAGGAGGTGAAAGGATGTGATAATGGGGAATGCCGAGAAAAAGTGAAGGGTGAAGGGTGTGTAGTGATGGGGAAAGGCAAGGAGATAGATCATACTTAAGAGGGAATGTTAAGTGAGATCGCCATGCCGGGTGAGTGGTTAAGTAAGATTGCCAAGCAGAGGAGGGTGATAGTGGTGGTAAAAAGACGTAATGATGGGGAATGAAGAGGAAATATGGATGGTGATATTGTAGAGTGATGGGCGAGTGTCCCGATGATGATACAGGTCTCCTCGCAAGGTGTTCGGGATCCGGAAAAGCCTTCGGAGTATGCGTTAACATCCCGCATGCCCCGCTTAGCCCCCGCACCCTTTGTTTTCCCCTTTTTTCCCTCTTTCCTTGGCCTCTTGACCTTCAGTGACGAAACCGCCGCCCTGCAGGGCGGCGGTCTCGTAACCGCCGCCCTGAACAGGGCGGCGGTCCTGTAACCGCCGCCCTGCTCAGAGCGGCGGTCCTGTGCGCGTTTTCCAGAACGCTCTTTTGACGCGACCCGCGTGAAATATCACATTTCACCAGCTTTTCTTTGCCGACTTGAGCATGCATTTATGTTTTTGGTCCCCTGGAATAGTGTTTTTCCTTTGTTTATTGTTTAGGAGTTCAATTTGGTTTTGGTTCTTGGATGTTTGAATTCCTATAAATGCATGGTTTGTGCACATGCAAATGGTCTGGAGTTTTTGGTCTGAAGCTTGGCTGGATTTTGAAGTTTGATCTTTGCTCTCATTCCCTCATTTTAGTGGTTTGGTCTGTCAGCTTGCTTAGGATTGATAGCATAGTTCATTTCATACTTGGTTAGTATTGTTCAGCTGTTGGTAAGCCACAGACCCATCTTGTGCAGGCAGTGCTATTGTTCCATCCAATCCAGTTAGAAGCTTGCCTCTGAATTCCTCTTTGCTGTAGATTTATCTTCATCGTGTCTTAGAATTCTTAGTTCAATTCATTATATACCTGGTTAGCTTTATTCAGCTGTTGGTAAGCCACATATCCAACTTGTGCAAGCAGTGTCTTTATTTTATCCAATCCATTGGAACAGAATAGCTTAGGAAGCCATTAAAGTTGCAGGTTTTGCTCTTCGTATAGGATAGTTACAGGTTCTGGTCGCTTCATGTTGCATGACTCGCAGTAAAATCCCGCTAGGAATCGCATAAGCCAAGCTCTGTACTCTTGCGCTATCCCTCTCCTACTCGCATTCTCGGTCTGTATTCTGAGCTGTCCTTGTCCCAAAATCTACTCCTATCGGTGCTAGCATTACACGCTTTTCTGGATCCAAGTGAACACGAAAGAACGAGAAGATCATACTGAGGGGACGAGATCATACACACACCATCGGATTCGCCACTGTTCTGCGGAATCCAGGTTTTACATTTCAAAGTTCTAGTCAGATTCATATCAAATAGAGTAGTTAATCACTTTATTTCATTTCATTCTATTCTCGACATTGCCAGGGAAGCTGTGGGGATTGATAGTTTCTGAGAAACTATGATTCACTCCTCACTTCTGAGGTAGGATCGAGAATCTTGCCGGTAGATTAGACAAACTGTTTTATTTAGAATAATTCTACCAAATCACACAGGCAAATAACCACACTCGGTTATCTTGTCTGTTTTAAATTATTGTTTAGTTATTATTTCTAGATACGCTTAAAATAGTTTGCTTTCCTTAAAATTGTTAGAATATTTCATAGAAAAATAAAAGTTATATGTAGTTAGATTTATTTCACTTAGTTAGAATTTGTTTCATCACAGTTAGATTGCATTTTGTTTCGTATGACAATCACGGGACCTCAAGAGCCCAGGGAATATATATTTGAGCCAATCGTGCCTCAACCAAACCTCGTCACAGTGATAGTTGACATAGACCAAAATCTCAGGATACAAGTATTCCAAACAACCACAGATTTACAACTGATCAGTTCACAGTTAAGAGGACTAAACATAGAAGACGACCAAGCACATACGTTTTGGTCAAGTCAGCCAAACTACAGATTACCCTAGAAAACATCCACATGACTGTAGAAGGGCTCGAAAGAGAACAAACATTCGGGTGTGATCCTCTAGTTCCACAGCCAGACGCTGGAGACACCCTCGTAGATATAGATACCAGCTTAAGAATCCAGGTTGCGAGAACGCCTGTAAGGTATTCTGAGAAGATTGCACAACTGTTGGTTCTAAACATAGAAGCTGAGAAAGCATACGATTACTGGATACTAGGGATTAGAACTTGATTTCGCGTATGACCATAACAGGACCGCAACAACCGAGAGTCTACGGTTGTGATCCACAGATCCCACAGCCCAACGAGTCCACAGGTCAATCCGATATAGACGCTAGCCTACGTATTTTGGTATTCAGGTCCACTCCACTTCCACCTATCATCATCGAACAACTGTCCTTACTAGATATAGCGGCTAACGAAGCTAGGGAATTCTGGACTAGGCCAGAAAATCGTCCATAGAATCGATTGTATTCATCATCCACTATATGACCTTATCAGGAGATATACACGAAACAATCCCAGGTCATTTTCCACGTATTCCGCAACCCATAGATCGAATCACGCCAGAGCTCGATATTGATTGGAGCCTTCGAGCAGTCATCCTCGCTGATCGATCTATCACACCAGTCCAAGTTAGAAGGGCCTTCTTTGCCTTAGATTCACAAATTCCACTAGTGCGTGTCGAAGACATTAGACTGCCTAACTAGTTTGTCTGCATATTCTACCCCCACCGGCTGTCTCGGCACGACCTCGGGAGGTCGGGTACGCGGAAGAGTTACTTGTTGATTCTCACGCTCGCCTGTCGCTTTTCCGACGTACAAAATTGGTGAACCCGAACGTGAAACAAACAACTGTTTCACCTTCTATACCTCATCACATCAGTTTCACCAACAAAATTGGTCTGGTGAAACAAACAACTGTTTCACCTTCTATACCTCATCACATCAGTTTCACCAACAAAATTGGTGAACCCGACGTGAAACAAACAACTGTTTCACCTTCTCTTTGAGAAGTTTCATCTTCTCTCATCCACCTTCGCTCCTTCCCATTATTCTGCGGGTATTCATATACCCCCCGAATATGTCGGGATTCGATGCATATGGCAGACCCCTCCTGGGTCTTGAGGCATACTACGCCCAACAGAATAGGCAATCATCACCCTCACTCTCAATGTGGGGTGACAACTATTCAACTAATCAGTTGTCAACGCAAACTCCAAGGACTAGATATAGCTCGTCCTTCCAAGCAGAGGGGTTGGAACAACTCACTCAAACACAAGCAGAGCCTTCAGGCTCGAATAAAATGACGTTCACTGGAGAATCTGGTTCATCTCCTCAAATGTTACTCAGACCACAAATTAGTAGGCAATCAGATCCATACCTGGTCTTAGATGATGGACAGTCAACACGTTATCCTAGGAGTGAACAACGCTCCCGGGGAATGTACCCATCTATAGGAGGTTTACAAATACAACCCGAAATCTCTCTTCAAGAAAATACCTCTATGCCACTGCATACAGGAAATATTCTGGGAGAAACTTGGCAAGATAGCGATCAGTTTATGACAGGATATCATGTACCTTTACAACACCAAGGTATACAACAAACGCCGCTCAGGCAAAGTACCGTGACTTCACCAAATGAAGTCATTTCAACGTTAGTAGAAAGAGTGAGAGGGTTAGAACTGGCTCAAGCAAGTCAAAATTCTCCGTTCATACAAACAGGAAGTTCCAATCCTCCATACCACTCTGGTCAGGTAGATCTCCTTACGGGAGTAGGCACGTTAGGCATGCCTCCTCAATATCCACAGCAAACGCCAACAAGGCCTATCATCTCTAACACTATTCCTCCCGGTCTAGTGTCGAACAGTCCGTTCCTCGACAATACCCCGTCCTACTTAAACATATACTCTAAATCACCACAAGGAGATATGTTCTCCTCTCCCGGCATGTTTTCTCAAACGCAGGGACCTCCCTATGCCCCTGCCAACGCGTACGCTGCACCGTATCAACAACCTATCCCACCACCACTCCCTCACCAAACACCATCAATGGTCGAAAGCTATGCAATAGGGACGTATTCAGAATATCTAAAGGAACCCTTAGATTTCACCATACGAAGCGTCATGCTTCCAAGACCTCTCCCTGATTTGCCTAAGTTCAAGGGTGAGGGAGATCCAAACGCACATATCAAAGCTTACGCTACAGCCATACGAGAATTACTCCCTTGGGATGGGGTTGTTGCTAAAATATTCCCCAAAACACTGGAGGGCATTGCTCTCGATTGGTATTATAGAATACCTGAGGCTTCCATACATTCATTTAAACAACTCGTGTCAGAGTTCATCAAAGCCTTCGACATGAACAAACTACTGAGAACAGGAATCAGGGAATTCTTGCATATCAAACAAGAACACAATGAATCTGTCGCTCATTTCATCCAGAGGTGGCGTACAGTTCTTTATTCGTCAGCAAGTGCTCCAAACATGGATCAGATGGAACTATGCGATTTATTCCTTCATTCTCTCAGCAGAGAAGTGAAGGAAGAAGTCCAGAAGTTCCCACTAAGGACTTATGATGAAGTACTTGAGAGCGCTCTACGAATAGACCAGGCAGCAATAGATAGTGGTCGTAAGACGTATGGAGCAAACGGGAGGTTAATCACCTCCACTCAAAATACTACAACTACCACAAACGTCAATCAAGGACCCAAAATCCTTAACAAAAATCGTGGGGTAACAACGGATGGGGTAACCGACCAGCCCAAGAGGGTAAATGTTGTTAATACTCCGTCACAAACAAACAACCAGCGAAACAACAACTTTACCCCAACGGTCAATACAGTGGATTTTAATCATCCACAACAACAACAACAACGGTGAAATCCCATGCAAGGACCAAGCCAAAACTCATTTGGTTATCAAAACCAAAGTCAAAACCAAAAAAACAACAAAACTTTAGTCCTAATAGGCAACAGTTTGATCGGAATTTTAGGCCACAATACACACCAAACCAACAAAACGGGAATTACAACCCCAATTCTTATTGTGGTTTCCATAAAATTCGGGGTCACGACACTAGAACGTGCCGTGACTACAATAAATTTATGCAACGCTTGCCAGAAGAACAAAGACAGTTCTTCACAGACTTGTTTTTGGCAGATCCCGTCTCACCACAACCAAATACGCTCGCAGGGGCAGTTTCCCCCCAGAATGCTCCCCTTAAGATCTTTAATGATCCACTCCCAAATCATGACAGCAATAGGCTGAATCCAACTGGAACAAGCAAGGGTGCAATAACGGGAAACAATGATCATGAAGCTTCGACTTCATTAAATCCGTCAGTTGCTCCACAATTGGGAGCTCAACCAAGACCTAAGATAGTTAGTTTGGTAGAATTAGACGCTGAACTACCTATCGAAGCTATAACAAGAACACGAGAGTATTTCTCTCAACCGAGCCCAAGTCATCTGCCAGAGACAGATAAGAGTCAGCAAATAGTTGAAAAACCCATCGGTGCCTATGATTTAATTAGTGACCTAACAAAGACCTTTTCACACATTTCATTTTTGGACTTACTAAAGAACTCTCCCCCTCACAGAGCTGCTCTTTTAGAAGCATTAGGTCTAGGCCATCTAATTAACATCACTCCACCTCCTGAAACACAAGTAAATCACGTAGATTTTGATATCCACCCTCCGGGGCAGCCGGACAAGGATGTCGAATTCATTTTCGAAATAAGTAAAATGCCCACAGATGCTGAGATCGCACGCCGAGGTGACCCAGCCTTGCACTTACAAGTATGGGTTTATAATAACTATGTAAAACGTGCAATGGTTGACGATGGGGCTGCAGTTAACATAGTCCCTTTCTCTTTCCTCCAAAAACTTGGATATGGAGAAACAAACTGTTCCACTACACGAAATACCTTGAGAGGCTATGATAGCCTTAAAGCCACTTCGATAGGAACTATAATACTGCCGGTCACCTTAGGGCCCAAAACCATCTTGACTGAGTTTTATATTATAGATCGGGAAACTAACTATAATATGATCCTCGGCCGACCTTGGATACATCGAATGAAGGCAATCCCTTCCACGCTATTTCAAGAAGTAAGATTCTTGCATCTGGGAAAGGTATTTGTAGCCAAAGGCGATCCAAAACCTTTCGATTTGCACCTAGCTGATTTAAAGAAAAGACCAGGGGTGCACTCAGAATTTGAGCTGCCAACAAACCAACTTAATAAACCCTCTGACCCAAAGCCAGAGGAAAAGTTGATACCTACAACGGATCTTGAAACTACCAGCATAGCCAAAACAACTCCAACCCCTAAAGGTAAAACTAAAGAAACAGTATCATTAGGGACTACTGCGAAAATCGTTGAATTGATAGAACAAGATTCACCAATGTTCTTACCATTCGATTCAGTAGGCATAGGATTTTCCCTAGGTGTTGGTTCCTTACCGGCAGAGGATCTCTGTATGATAGAAGTAGAGTGTGCAAACGCGGCAGATGCCCCAACATCTACACTCCCGGCTAAGTATTGGACTCTCCATTTCGATGGAGCTAAATGTCGTTATGGAGCGGGGGCAGGTATAATTCTTACTTCGCCCGAGGAGAAGGTCCTCCCATTCTCATTTAAGTTAAACTTTGAATGCACAAACAATGGCGCTGAGTACGAAGCCCTCCTCCTTGGCCTCACCTTAGCCAGAAGAATTGGTATTAATAACATCAGAGTCCTTGGGAGACTCGCAATTAGTAACAAACCAAGTTTCTGAAGTATATGAAACTAAAGCCGAACATTTACAACTCTACAAAAACGCTGTATTAGATTTAAGCAAGGCGTTTAACTTCATATCCATTGAAGCGATCCCGCGAGAGAAAAATCTTCTCGCCGATTCAATAGCAACCTCAGCATCACGTTTTACTCCAAGCAATGAGCTAGAAGATACTCACTTCACAGTATCCATTCGTGACGAACCATTAATAAAAACAATGACAAATCCTCTTTTAAGCGGAAGCGAATCTACCGTCCTAGACCATGTTGGAAATGATGCGGCTACTTTGGATTATTTAAATGCCTATGCAGCATTACATCTCTCCTATCACATGCTAGATTTATCCCTGATCCCACATTCGTCCTCCTACTTCGGAAATCCCGTAACGGATCTTCCGTCACAAAGGGAACCTAACATATACGCAATAGAAAATGGGGATGATTTAGATTTACCTCCAGCACCACCTGAGTTCGAAGAGGGTAACGCCTCTTTAATCGAAGAAACAATCGATGTCAACATTGGGACAGAAGATGAACCAAGAATATTGAAACTAGGTTCTTCGTTGACACCAGAAGAAGTGGAAATACATACTCAGGTTCTCAAAGAACATCAGAAGGCGTTTGCATTTAATTACAAGGAGATGACGGGAGTCGCACCCCACATTGCGGTACACAACCTCGTCACTAGGTCAGATGCAAAGCCAATTAAACAAAAATCAAGACCCATGAAGCCCAAAGTAGCTCTCATGGTAAAAGAGGAAGTAATAAAACTCCTTCAGGTAGGATTCATCAAGCCAGTAGACTACTCCCAATGGGTATCTAATATCGTTCCCGTTCTCAAGAAGAACGGAAAGATACGCATTTGCATAGATTTCTGAGACATCAACAAAGCGTGTCCTAAAGACGATTTCCCATTACCATCCATAGACGTTATTGTTGATGCAACAGCTGGTTTTGAACTCTTGTCTCTCATGGATGGATTCTCGGGATACAACCAAATCAGAATATCCGAGCAAGATCAAGCTAAAACCACGTTCATAACTCCTTGGGGAACCTATTGCTATGCTGTCATGCCTTTCGGTCTCAAAAACGCTGGTGCTACATACCAGCGGGCTATGACTTATATATTTCACGATTTAATTCATAAAATCGTGGAATCCTACGTAGATGACTTGTTGGCTAAGGCCAAGAAGCGTTGTGACCATCCCGAAGTACTCCGCGTCATTCTTTCACGTTTAATAGAATACGGAGTTACGCTAAATCCGGAGAAATGCGTCTTTGGTGTAACAGGAGGAAAGCTCCTAGGTTACATCATATCGTCACGAGGGATCGATGTTGATCCAACCAAAATTCGGGCTGTCCTCGAAATGGTCCCACCTTCGAGTGAATCTGGAATCAGATCATTTCTCGGGAAGCTGGGTGCAATCCGGAGATTCATCCCGGACTTAAGCTTCGCTATTCATCCAATCAACAATTTACTCAAGAAAGACTATAGCATTGATTGGACCGAAGACTGCAACGAAGCTTTCAACGCAGTTAAACGTTTCTTGCTGTCACCACCTACGCTAATGCCACCTAAGCTGGATCGCCCGTTAATCCTATATTCGCGAGCTACCAATGTCTCGCTGGCCTGTATGTTGGCCCAAGAAGACGATGACAAGAGAGAACGTGTGATTTATTTCATTAGCCGAACACTGCTCGACTATGAAACACGCTATACACAAGCAGAGCGAGAATGTCTTGCCATAGTCTTTGCTACTAAACGTCTAAGACATTACATGCTGAATCAAGAAACAAAGGTCATGGTAAAGACGGACCATTTACGGACTTTTCTCACACAAGGTTCCTTATCCAAAAAGGCTGGACGTTTTATAACCTTAATGGGAGAGTTCGAATTAACATTTGTAAATCAGAAGTCAGTTAAAGGACAAATCATCGCGGATTGGTTAGCTGACAACCCATTAGACGGAGGCGATCTAGTAGATTTGGATTTTCCAGATGAATGCGTATACTACATCGAAACTCGACCTGCTATTTCTGAGTGCCCTTGGTACACTGATATCATTAATTATATCATGGACCATACGTACCCGGATGCAGTGACACCGCAACAAAGAAGGCGATTACGCATAATCGTAGCCAAATATGTCATTATAGAGCAGGTGCTCTATCGAAAAGCATTCGATGGAATGCTCTTAAGGTGTGTCGACACAGAAGAGTCCAAGAGGATTCTCCATGAATCCCACAGCGGTATATGTGGAGGCCACTTCGGTGGCCATGCCACTGCTCGAAAAATACATCGAATGGGCTATTTCTGGCCCACTCTAGAACATGACGCGATAGAGTTTGCACGCAGGTGTCATAAGTGCCAAGAATTCTCCCACGAGATCCACATGCCAGCACAAGCTCTGCAACCAATCGCTACTCCATGGCCCTTTTCTACATGGGGCCTAGACTTAATAGGGAAATTCTCTCCCTCATCCACAGACGGCCACAATTTTATAATCACGGCCACTGAATATTTTACCAAATGGGTGGAGGCCATGCCTCTTACTACTGTACCTGGTTCTGTAATCGCTAAGTTCATTTTAAATCAAATCATTTGCAGGTACGGTATCCCACAAATCATTATCTCAGATAATGGAACTTCTTTCAAGAATGAAGAAGTTCGTGAACTATGCAACAAATTTAAAATAAGCCATCATACGGCTTCCTTGTATTATCCCCAAGCCAATGGGCAGGCTGAAGCAACAAACAAAACGCTGAAAGCCATTCTCCTTAAAACGGTGAAAGAAAACAAGCGAGATTGGCATTTGAAGTTATATCCGGCCTTGTGGGCCCACCGAACCTCAATAAGGACACCAACGGGAGCAACTCCTTTCTCGCTAGTATTTGGGGCAGAAGCAGTTCTCCCACTTGAGGTCGAAATACCCAGTCTCCGCATTTCACTACAAGGGATTCTGGATGAAGACGCTTACAGAGAAGCACGTCTTTCCCAATTAGAAAGCCTAGATGAAATTAGGTTAGATGCTGAACAACGGCATAGAGCTTATGCTGACCGAATGTGCCGGCAGTATAACAAGAAGGTTTATGAACGCGATATATACGAAGGTGATCTAGTTCTAAGACTAGACAGCCGGATCGACAAGAAGACCGGCGAAGGAAGGAAATTCCGGCCCAAATGGTTGGGCCCATACCGAGTCACGAAGGACTACGGAAATGGTGCATACCTCTTATGCACGCTAGAAGGTGAGGAGTTTGGCGAAACAGTCAATTCCCTCCACCTCAAACGTTTCTATGCATAAGCAGCTAACGCTACTTATATAACTATCTACATTGCATTTTCATATAGATTAGGATCATTTTGTCCACTTGTTCTTACACAAATTGTGATCAAGGAATCTATTCTCAAAGCAATTCATTACAAACTCATGATGTTGTTGGCACAAAACTTTCTAATCATATCTCTCCATTTTCACGATATCATCAATCACTTCAGAATCTTTTATCAAATAAAATCAAACATGACGAAGTCTTAACGGTAACCATACCAAGATCTGCAAGTTTGTTCTCACTTTGATTTCTTCTTAGGATTGGTGTCTTGCCTATGGTCTGTTCTAGAAGCTTCATGGTGTCACATCTATCCCATATACACATCTCTTTGGAAACAAGCATATACTGACATTTTACTCAAAAAGACAAGTCAAAAAGTGATTAAACAGAAAATTTTATTTTTACACATTTCCTTGCCCTACCAACCTTCGGTGATGAGCTTGCGTCTCTTACTAGTGACGTAGGGTTGGGAAAGGATGGAAATGCCCTTACTCGCCTATGCCTTGCCCACGGCGATAAACCCATGCTTCTTACAGGTAGCATGGGGCAAGGTGTAGGGGGTCCTCTAGACAATGCAAACGTTAAAAGGTCATAAACAAACTATTCAAACTTTGAGTCAAAAACGAATGAATCAGATGTTCAAAATTCCAAGAGAGTTAAAAATCCTAAAAACCAGATTTTGTCTACTATGTGGCCATCTACGGGTCTAAGTCTGGATAAACCGCAAAGCAAGTTGCACCCAAAACTATGAAGTCATTCGGGTGGAGTAAGCTTGTAGTTTTCAATTTGGTTCCACCAAAGCTTCGTCTGTCTTTCATCACTATCGTTTCACCATATTTCATACACTTGCGCCCTTCTTGGCTCTTGGTGATGAGCCCTCGCATCCTACTAGTTGCGTGGAGTTAGGAGTGGGGCAAGTTAATCTGTTCATCATACTGGTTATTTTCATCACTTTGCCAAAACAAACATGAGGTATCCAAATTGCTCACAGAAGCTAAGATTTAAGATCACAATATATCTACAATATCATGTATCAGCATCATGAAACACAAAAAGAAAGCAAGCATTTGCATCATCTGTTCTCCATTGCATACATTCTAGAAAGCATATAAAACATACATCGTAGTATACACGAGGAAGCTGGAAACAGAAAGGGAAAACACGAGTGACAAAGTTTTGATCCAAAAATGAATGCATATATACAAATAATCAATGTTTATATACAATGCCATCATGCTCTAGGCATGGTCAAAACGCTCAAAGAGCCCGTGATATACAAAAGAATCTATAGTACAAAATACACAGGGCCAAGTCACCTCTCAACCCCTACGCGACCCCTCCGAGGGTGCGCGCCCTCGCCTAGGACTCCGGCTACGCCGGCGCTCTGAATGCACGGAGGGCTCAGGGTCTCGAGGAGCAGCCGCGGTCTCACCATGAGAATGGCTCCTCATAAGACGCTCGGCTGTCCTATAGCCTGCCAACTCTGTACGGAGAGTCGACACCATCCTGGCCACATGCCAAATAGGAGCGAAGACGTCAGTATGCCTACCGGCTGCTGAAGGCTCCCCGGCATCTACAGATAGCTCCGCACGGGTCTTATCCATAGGGATCATCAGAGAATCAGTGCATACCCTACGGATTAGATCCCGCCACTCGTCAACAGTCTCTGCAAAACAAAGAAGAAAAACGAATTAGAAGCTAGGCAAGAGACTAAAAGATACAATATCAAAACATAAGGAGAGATAGCAATTAAAAATCCTAAATTAAACAAACATTGAAAAGATGAGAGGATAACTTACTCGGGTCACCGGGCCTCCAAGATGGGTCACTAGGGCCAGCACCCGCTGCAGATGCCGCTGCCGACTGAGGGGCTGCTCCTGTAGTAGGGGCAACATGACGTCCCGCAACGGACTCGTCCTCTCCACCACGGCCCTGAGAGAGTGGCTCCTCAGAAACTAGAGTCTCTCTCTCTGCACTCTGCTCGGCCCTCTCTGCCTGCAAAATATCCTGAGTGTCATGCCACTCAGGATCGCTATCATCCGTCTGCTCCTCCGACCCTCCCTCTGTAAGCTCCTCAGAATCGGAGTCGATATCTATAGGGTCATCGCTGCTATGAGCAGGACCCGCGGCAATCTGAAGCAAATATGAACAATCCCCCTAGCAGGCTATAGGGTCATCGCTGCTATGAGCAGGACGGCAATCTGAAGCAAAGGTGCCCGAGGCGCACCAGCTCTCCCTCTGGCCCGAACAATCCCCCTGGCTACAATAGGAATACCAGGAGTGACCACTGTCCAACCACGGCCTCTAGGCCCCCCTCTAGCCTCGCGGACTGATCTATAAACCGGTGCCACTGGAGGAAGCATGCCCGCATATGGAAGGCCGAACTGCTGAGGAACTCTGCCAAAAGGGTGTACCTCCACCCGTCCCACGCGGTCGATAAGCTGCCCTGTGGTGGAACAGGAGATCAATGTAAGGGTCTCCTCGCCCCATATGCCGGCCATAAGCCGGTACGGCGTCGCCTCCATATCTGCTGTGGTAAGGGAGGCAACTGGCTGGTGAGGTGCTCTAAGCACTGACATATCTGACCATCTAGCTGCCCTCACAGCCCCTGGGTCTGCCACCTCTACCCCTCTGCCATAAGGAATAAAATGCTCGTACACCCAACTCATGACCAGAGTCGGGTGGCTCAATGACTGTCCCTGCAAACGGACCACCCTGTATAAGTCATGGTAGGTGGTCCCCAGAATATCTGCGCCCCAGGCATATATCCGGCCATGCCCCTCTATCTGTGCAATGATGGGGGCCCAGCAGTATAGTAAAGTATCCCCTCCCTTGTCCCCGATCAGCCTCGAGGCAAGGATCCCCATGATAGCCTGTCGAAATACGGGGATGGGCAAAGAAGGAATGGATCTAACTCTCACTCCCTTCTTCAGCCCCGTGGAGATAGCTGCATCCCCCATGTAACCTGCCCACTGTGCAATCTGTGCTCGGGACCCTGCTGTCTCCAGTGTGAGTCTCCTCCCGATGATCGGGACCCCCAGGATACGGTAAACATCCTCCAAAGTAATCGTCCACTCACCGCGGACCCCTGGCAGTCGGAAAGTGTTCCGATCTGCATCCCAATAAGAAAACAAGTCACAAAGGATGTGACTAGATGGTGCGACATGAGGCACGCGCGATATACGCAGTATGCCGGCCCTCTGCAATGTGTCCTCCTCATCTGGTGAGAGGGCATCCAATACCCCGGGCAACCAATCACACTCCCTCTCTCGACTCCATCTGATGTACTCCTCTCTCGCCTGCATACACCCAAAAACACACAAAACAGAGCAAGTTAGTATCTAATCAATGCCGAGAGAGTCGTAAAAACATATAGAAATGATAAAAATACAAGTGCAATGTCTAAAGCAAGCTCCTTTTGCTTTCTGTGCAAAACCGCCGCCCTGAGCAGGGAGGCGGTTCTGTAACCGCCGCCTTTAAAGGCGGTCACGTAACCGCCGCCCTGGGCAGGGCGGCGGTCGTGTAACCGCCGCCCTGGCCAGGGCGGCGGTCGCGGTCCGAAAACCCGCGCGGGTTTTTAAACCTAAAAAGCCCAAAATGAGCAAAAAAATGACCTTTTTAACTAAAAACAAAGCCTACCCAGTAGGCGCCCCCCCTAGGTGGACCTTTTGAACCTAACATTTTCAAAAATAACCCCCCCATTACAAAGAATTTGCCATTTCAAATTTGAAGGGGGAAAAATGCAAAATTAAAGAAAACCGACCTGTGATCTCGCGGGGTGGCGTTCCGCACGTGGGGGCATGATCGCTATCTCGCTCCAGACGTTTTGACTCTATTCACGCAAGAAACCGTCACCGTGGGTCCCAGAGCTCAAAATCAATCGAATCGACTCGCGCAAATGAATAGGAAAATGGGCCCACTTTCATATATATATCGTTCTGTTTCGTTTTAAAATGGCTTTTTCGCAGGTTCGGAGCGCTGTTGGAGGTAAGTTTCTATCCCCGCACAAATGGTACGTTCTCTTTCCCTGTTATTTTAGTGTTTGTTTTCCAAATTATTGTATCTATCTGCACTTGAGTTCTCTTTTCATTTTGCAGGTAGCGGGAATTTTGGAATGGCGTCATTTCAACACACGGACGTGTAAGGTATAACTTCTAACTCCCCATTTCGGGACGGCCATACTCGGACCCACCGTTTTACGCCTCTTCATGGCTAAAACGCTTCTCCGAGGGGGCAATATGTACGTACCCAAAATTGTAAGGTACTGTACTGCCAGAACAGTGTAACAAGTGCCCCGATGATGATACAGGTCTCCTCGCAAGGTGTTCGGGATCCGGAAAAGCCTTCGGAGTATGCGTTAACATCCCGCATGCCCCGCTTAGCCCCCGCCCTTTGTTTTCCTTTTTTTTTTCCCTCTTTCCTTGGCCTCTTGACCTTCAGTGACGAAACCGCCGCCCTGCAGGGCGGCGGTCTCGTAACCGCCGCCCTGAACAGGGCGGCGGTCCTGTAACCGCCGCCCTGCTCAGAGCGGCGGTCCTGTGCGTTTTCCAGAATGCTCTTTTGACGCGACCCGCGTGAAATATCACATTTCACCAGCTTTTCTTTGCCGACTTGAGCATGCATTTATGTTTTTGGTCCCCTGGAATAGTGTTTTTCCTTTGTTTATTGTTTAGGAGTTCAATTTGGTTTTGGTTCTTGGATGTTTGAATTCCTATAAATGCATGGTTTGTGCACATGCAAATGGTCTGGAGTTTTTGGTCTGAAGCTTGGCTGGATTTTGAAGTTTGATCTTTGCTCTCATTCCCTCATTTTAGTGGTTTGGTTAGTCAGCTTGCTTAGGATTGATAGCATAGTTCATTTCATACTTGGTTAGTATTGCTCAGCTGTTGGTAAGCCACAGACCCATCTTGTGCAGGCAGTGCTATTGTTCCATCCAATCCAGTTAGAAGCTTGCCTCTGAATTCCTCTTTGCTGTAGATTTATTTCATTGTGTCTTAGAGTTCTTAGTTCAATTCATTATATACCTGGTTAGCTTTATTCAGCTGTTGGTAAGCCACATATCCAACTTGTGCAAGCAGTGTCTTTATTTTATCCAATCCATTGGAACAGAATAGCTTAGGAAGCCATTAAAGTTGCAGGTTTTTCTCTTCGTATAGGATAGTTACAGGTTCTGGTCGCTTCATGTTGCATGACTCGCAGTAAAATCCCGCTAGGAATCGCATAAGCCAAGCTCTGTACTCTTGCGCTATCCCTCTCCTACTCGCATTCTCGGTCTGTATTCTGAGCTGTCCTTGTCCCAAAATCTACTCCTATCGGTGCTAGCATTACACGCTTTTCTGGATCCAAGTGAACACGAAAGAACGAGAAGATCATACTGAGGGGACGAGATCATACACACACCATCGGATTCGCCACTGTTCTGCGGAATCCAGGTTTTACATTTCAAAGTTCTAGTCAGATTCATATCAAATAGAGTAGTTAATCGCTTTATTTCATTTCATTCTATTCTCGACATTGCCAGGGAAGCTGTGGGGATTGATAGTTTCTGAGAAACTATGATTCACTCCTCACTTCTGAGGTAGGATCGAGAATCTTGCCGGTAGATTAGACAAACTGTTTTATTTAGAATAATTCTATAAATCGCACAGGCAAATAACCACACTCGGTTATCTTGTCTGTTTTAAATTATTGCTTAGCTATTATTTCTAGATACGCTTAAAATAGTTTGCTTTCCTTAAAATTGTTAGAATATTTCATAGAAAAATAAAAGTTATATGTAGTTAGATTTATTTCACTTAGTTAGAATTTGTTTCATCACAGTTAGATTGCATTTTGTTTCGTATGACAATCACGGGACCTCAAGAGCCCAGGGAATATATATTTGAGCCAATCGTGCCTCAACCAAACCTCGTCACAACGATAGTTGACATAGACCAAAATCTCAGGATACAAGTATTCCAAACAACCACAGATTTACAACTGATCAGTTCACAGTTAAGAGGACTAAACATAGAAGACGACCAAGCACATACGTTTTGGTCAAGTCAGCCAAACTACAGATTACCCTAGAAAACATCCACATGACTGTAGAAGGGCTCGAAAGAGAACAAACATTCGGGTGTGATCCTCTAGTTCCACAGCCAGACGCTGGAGACACCCTCGTAGATATAGATACCAGCTTAAGAATCCAGGTTGCGAGAACGTCTGTAAGGTATTCTGAGAAGATTGCACAACTGTTGGTTCTAAACATAGAAGCTGAGAAAGCATACGATTACTGGATACTAGGGATTAGAACTTGATTTCGCGTATGACCATAACAGGACCGCAACAACCGAGAGTCTATGGTTGTGATCCACAGATCCCACAGCCCAACGAGTCCACAGGTCAATCCGATATAGACACTAGCCTACGTATTTTGGTATTCAGGTCCACTCCACTTCCACCTATCATCATCGAACAACTGTCCTTACTAGATATAGCGGCTAACGAAGCTAGGGAATTCTGGACTAGGCCAGAAAATCGTCCATAGAATCGATTGTATTCATCATCCACTATATGACCTTATCAGGAGATATACACGAAACAATCCCAGGTCATTTTCCACGTATTCCGCAACCCATAGATCGAATCACGCCAGAGCTCGATATTGATTGGAGCCTTCGAGCAGTCATCCTCGCTGATCGATCTATCACACCAGTCCAAGTTAGAAGGGCCTTCTTTGCCTTAGATTCACAAATTCCACTAGTGCGTGTCGAAGTACGCAGAAGAGTTACTTGTTGATTCTCACGCTCCCCTGTCACTTTTCTGACGTATAGGAACCCTCAAGTGAATTTGCCATACTACGAAAGCGTGTAAGTAGGATGACTAGGCATAAGACAGATTTGGGGAAGGATGAGAAAAGAGTGAGTGAGGTATGCTTGAGTGGTACATGATATGAGATGAGGTGATAATAAGAAAGAAAGGAAACGAATGAGTGTAACATGAATGGATGAAGGAATATATGTATTGGAGGGCAGAGAGTGTGAGGGGAATCCTTAATTGGGATGCCCGCGTGGTGAGAGTAATGATGTGAGAATGGGAAGAAGAAGAGGTGGAATGAGAAGATGTGTGTGGTGGTGATTGTTGTTTGATGAGAGGGGAGGTGGTGAAGAAGCTTCTACAACAGGAAGATCTTAGGGAGAGGGTAAACCTCCCTTGAGGATTCCATATAGAAGGGGTTATTAAGTAAGATTGTCAAGCGGGAAGTAAAAGGGTGAAAGGAAAGAATACAAATGGGTGAGAGGGGACATGAATGGTGAGAAGGGTAATATGGGGATAAGTGGCGGAGGAGTAAAAATGAGGAGCGATGATGAATAGATAAAATACATGGTGAGCATGGTGGGGGGGAGGAGCTACTGGATAGAGAATGCTACTTGAGAAAGATCATCAAGTAGAATTCACAAACTGCAATGGTGATCAAGTAGGATTCCCAAAATGGGGAATGTATTAGTATGGGTGAATGGATGGGGTGCAAAGTAAGATGTTGATCATGCAGGAAGATACTCATGTGACGAAAAACATCTTAATTTTAATATAGCACATAACATGATGCATCATGATATAAAAGATCAGGATGACTAGACTGTAATATGCGTGATAGCATAGACATGGGCCATAAAAAAGATTTTATGCCCTAGTACGATATGCAAATGGAAGAGAGCATAGACAGAGGCCATCAAGAAAGTATGATGCCCCAGTACGACACACAATCAGATAATGTAAGAATATTAGAGATAACACCTGAATACATAAAATCAAGATGCCCCCTATAATATATCAAGATGCAAGAAAGCAATTAATAATTTACAACTAATAATGCAACACAAGAACCAATAAACATGTCCCTAATGTGTTCCACAATGATGATTGATTGGATGTGCCCCCAAGCAGGGGTACGAGGACATAGTAAAGTATTGGATCATTGTCCTCAAACAAGGAAACAATGAGAGCTGGATTTACCCCAAGTGAGGATTTACGCGAGGAGAAGTGGTTTGAATTTGGTAGTCATAAGGTGATTGGATCATTCGTTGGGGATAATAGTTCAAAGGTTAAATTGTGTTGGTTATTTTAGAGTTTTTTTTACAATTTTGTGGATTTTTTAAGTTATATATATAGATTTTCTAATGTTTTTTGAATTTTTGACGATTTTCAAATGTTTTGAATTTTTTGATGATTTTCAAATGTTTTTAGATTTTTGACGATTCTTGCTAATGGTTTTGGATTTTTGACGAGGTTTAATTTTTTTGTTGGATTTTAGACGGTTGTTTCTAATGTTTTTGGGTTTTTGACAATTTTCAAACGTTTTTAGATTTTTGGATTTTTACACTATTTTTAGATTTTTGACGATTTTTTTGGATTTTTGGATTTTTACATTATTTTTAGACTTTTGACGATTTTCAAATGTTTTTGGATTTTTACACTGGTTTTAGATTTTTGACGATTTTCAAAGATTTTTGGATTTTCAATTATTTTTAGATTTTTGACGAGTGTTTCCTAATGTTTTTAGATTTTTGACGAGTTATAATTTTTTTGTTGGATTTCGGCCGATTGATTCTAATGGTTTTGGGTTTTTGACAATTTTCAAACGTTTTTAGATTTTTGGATTTTACACTATTTTTAGAATTTTTTTGATGTTACGATTTTTTGGATTTTTGGATTTTACATTATTTTAGACTTATTGAACGATTTCAATCAAATGTTTTGGATTTTTACACTGTTTTTAGATTTTTGACGATTTTCAAATATTTTTGGATTTTCATATTATTTTTAGATTTTTGACGAGTGTTTCTAATGTTTTTAGATTTTTGACGAGTTCTAATTTTTTTGTTGGATTTTGGACGATTGATTCTAATGTTTTTGGGTTTTTGACAATTTTCAAATGTTTTTAGATTTTTAGATTTTTACACTGTTTTTAGATTTTTGACGATTTTCAAATGTTTTTAGATTTTTAGATTTTTACATTGTTTTTAGATTTTTGACGATTTTCAAATGTTTTTAGATTTTTAGATTTTTACATTGTTTTTGGATTTTTGAAGATTTTCAAATGTTTGTAGATTTTTACACTGTGATTGGAAATTTATGGACCAGAGTGCAGACTTATTTTTTAGAGGTGATAAACATGGATATTATCCGTATGTATCGTGTTCCGTGTTGTAACTTATGCTCAGAATAACACAAATTCTTTTTCCATTGGCAGGATATGGTGGTGATGATATGATGAAAAGAATTCCAGCTCCATTCTTGACTCCACACTACTAGTAAGATGTGTGGGCTCATCACCAAGAATCAAGAAGGATGTAGGAGGTTAGATAACAAATATAGAGACAAATGCTAATAATAATCCCTTTGGGAAATTGTGACTCCATTCTTCAGAACGGTACTAAACCAATTTCAAAAATGGCTTTCACTTTATGAGTCACATGTTAGACTTAGACAGTTATGTGGCCTGCTGATTGATAAGATATGAGATTAAGGGATAGTTCTTTCTTCACTAAGGCATCTAAATTACGTGTTTGGGGATTCTATAATTTGTAAGCACTGTAAAATTTTGTATTTTTGAAATGACTCCCTATGCTATTAGTGAGAAGCAAGGGCTCATCACCGAAGGCAAAATATAAGCAAGTGAATTCCCTTTTTGTCTTTTTTTTGTTTTTTTTTTTCTGTTTTGAATATTTTACAATATTTTTATGCTTTTATGAGAATGACACCCTACGCTTTTCCCCATGCCACTTGTAAGAGGCAAGGGTTTATCACCAAAGACAAGACATAGATGAGTAAGGGCACCTTCCTCCATTCCCAGTCTCACACTACCAGTAAGAAGTGTGGGCTCAACACCAAAGACTATGAAGGACGAAAGATGTGACAATGAATTATTCATAAGTTATTGAATTCATGGATTTTTTTACAATAGTGCTTTGTATTTGGGAAGAAATGTCTGCCCCCAATCTCAGCCCCACACGACTAGTAGGACGCAAGAGTTCAACACCGAAGACTGAGATGGACAACCAAATGAACTGGGTCACGAAGTTTAGAGCTTTGTTATGAAAGAGAGAATGTATTTGAAGGGAATATATTACCATCAGTAAGCTTCTAGGTATGACCATATAGGAAAGTGACTGAAAATGGAAGAAGTATGACGCTCACAAACTTAATAGGATTTATACTAGCACTTGTCTCATGATGATAAATATGAAGATGTGATTTTGATAAAGAAAATATCTGCCAATGGAAATGAATAAATTTAAATTATTCAGAAATAAGCAAGACAAAAGGAACAATGTACATGTTGTATCTTGGAATAGTGAACATCTCAAGGATAAAATTTCTTTAAATGAACTGCATTCATTGGTTCATCAAGATCTTGACCATTTTCAGTGGCCAATTTATAGGCTTCAGAGCCAAATGTAGTTGTGATTACATAGGGTCCTAACCAATTAGGCTCAAATTTTCCTTGTTTTTCTCGTTCTTTAGTGGTATTCTTTTGATTTTATTTTAAAACGAGGTCACCAATTTTGAATTCTATAGGTCTTACCTTTTTATGATAACTGCGTTGCAGTCGGTTTTGATAGACTTGAAGATGATTGAGAGCATTAAGTCATTTTTCATTGAGAAGCTCAAGCTCTTGAAGCTGTGACTGTCGGTATTTATCCTTATTAATTACATCTTTAAGGGAGATCCTCAAGGATGGGAGTTCTATCTCAATATGTAAAATGACTTCACAACCATAAACAAGGGAAAATGGGGTGGCTCCGGTAGGCGTGCGGTAAGATGTACGGTAAGCCCAAAGAGCGGGATAAATTTGAGTATGCCAATTACGTCCATGGGTGTTGAAAATATTTTCCATGATGGATTTTAAGGTCTTATTGGTTGTTTCCACTTGACCATTGCCCTGAGGGTAGTATGGAGTGGACCATTTAAGTTTGATGTGAAAACGTTTGGCTAGGTCTTTTACATACTGGTTTTTAAATGATTTGCCATTATCTATAACAAGAGCGGATGGAATACTAAATCGATAGATGAGATTATTAAAAATGAATTTCGATATTTGACTACCGGTAACATAAGTGAGAGGCATAGCTTCTACCCATTTAGTGAAGTAATTGGTAGCGGTAATGATGAACTTATGTCCATCGGAAGATGTTGGTCTGATTTTACCAATGAGGTCAAGTCCACATTGAGAGAAGGGCCATGGTGTGGTTATCAATTGTAATGCCTGGGAAGGTGCGTGGATAAGATCTCCATGCTTTTGACATGCTTGACAATGTTTGACAAAATGACATGCGTCACTTTCCATGGTGGGCCAATAATATCCAACTCGCAAGATTTTCTTGGCTAAGGCGATACTATTTGTGTGTGCTCCACAGATACCAGAATGGACTTCAACTAAGACACTCGAGGATTATTCCTGATTAAGACATTAGAGTAGGGTGCCATCATATCTTTGTTTATAAAGATTTTCTGCTAAAATTGTGTAATGAGAAGCACGTTGTGCTAAAGCACATTTATGCATTGGTTTCATGTCGGTAGGAAATGTTTTATCATGAATGAAGGTATAAAGATTGTGGTACCAAGGGTTATTCAGATCCATGATATCACATACCATAGTGTTTTTAGGAAGATCATAGGCAGACATTGAGAGATGTTGTACAAGAAAATATGCATGGGGTTGACTAGATGTGATTTCTAATAGGGATCCGATGGTTGCCATAGCATCGACATATTTATTACGAATTCTAGGAATTTAATCAAAGCTAATTAATTGAAAATAGATTTGAAGACTATCCACCATGCGTTTATATGGGATAAGTTTTTCATCTTTGACCTGGTATTCATCGGTAACTTGCTTGATGACAAGTAAAGAATCACCAAATACAACCAATTCTGAAAGATTCCAAGATATAGCCAGTTTTAATCCTGCGATGAGAGCTTCATATTCTGTGATATTTTTGGTACATGGGAATGCTAAGAAAAATGATTTGGGGATAACATGTCCACTGGGTGTGATAAGAAAAATACTAGCCCCTGAGCCACGGAGATTACAAGATCCATCAAAAAATAGAGTCCAAGCTGGCGCTATGTCTATGTGTAGAATATATTCATTAGGAAAAGAGAACTGAAGTGGTTTTGTGCCAAGAAGGGGTGCCTCGATAAGTTGGTTGGCAAGGGCTTGTCCTTTAATTCCTTTCTACGGAACAAATTCAACATCAAATTCACTAAGCAATACGACCCAACTAGACATTCTTCCCGTGAGAATGAGTCTGGACAACAAATAATTGAGAGGATCAATTTTGGAAATCAACTTAGTTGTGTGATTGAGCAAGTAATGACGTAACTTATGGAATGCAAAGGCGACCGCTAAACATACTTTTTCGATTTGGGAATAACGTACTTCATGCTCAATAAGTGTTCGACTAAGGTAATATACAATCTGTTCTTTTCCTTGATCATTATGTTGTGCTAGTAGAGCTCCTATGGCATGTTCAGTGGCAGATGTATAAAGCAACATGGGTTTATCGACAACTGGTGACATAAGAATAGGTGGACTAGAGAGGTATTCTTTTAACTTAGCAAAAGAGTCTTGGCAATTGTGGTTCCAGTGAAAGTGTGCATCTTTCTTGAGCAACTGATTAAAGTGATGGCACTTGTCAGCCAACTGTGATATGAAACGCCGAATAGATTGTATCTTTCCCTGAAGGCTGCGTACTTATTTTAGGTTTTGAGGAGGCATTTCCATAATGACTTTGACTTTGGTAGGATCCACTTCTATGCCTCTTCGTGAGATAATAAACCGTAATAATTTACCAAAGGTTACTCCGAACACACATTTCTTTGGGTTAAGACGTACCTTATACTCGTGTAATCTATCGAAAATGCATCTCAAAACACTTGGATTCCCTATTCGTGTTTTAGATTTTGCTAATATATCATCAACATAATCTTCCATGATATCATGTAACATGTCATGGAAGATGACAATCATTGCTCGTTGATAGGTGACACCAGCATTTTTCAAGCCGAAAGGCATGACCTTATAACAGAAGGTGCCACATGGTGTAGTAAATGCCGTTTTATGTTGATCTCATTCAACAATATGTATTTGATTGTAACCAGAAAATCCATCCATTAAGAAGAGCATTTCATGGCCTGCCGTAGAATTAACAATCATGTCTATATTTGGCAAGGGAAAGTCATTTTTAGGACAAGCCTTGTTGATGTCATGGAATTCTATTCATATTCTGATGTCGCGAGTTTTCTTGGCGATGGAAACTATGTTAGATATCCATGCTGAATAATTAATAGGTTTGATAAAGTCAGCTTCCAAGAATTTCTCGAGTTTGGCTTTGATAAACAATGCAACTTGGGGATGCATTTTGCGTAGTTTTTTCTTTACAGGTTTTACATCTGGATGTACCACAAGATGGTGTACTACAAGAGATGGGTCCAGGCCTGACATGTCCTTATATGTCCATGAAAATATATCTTGGAATTCAATAAGGAGTGTTGTAAATTCCATGCATTCTTAGTCAGACAGACTAATGCCAAGTTGTAAAATTTTTGGCTGTTCAGTGGTGCCAATGTTTATGTCTTTTGTTTCTTCTACAAACATTTTAGATGTATCCTTTTCGGAGAACGATGCTAATGGTTGATGTAGGCCATCAGTGTTGGGTGTTTGTTGGAACTTTTTGTTGACATGTTTGGTGGATACGGTGGCAGTGAGGTTTTGACTATGGGAAATCCTCTGTTTGCGCTTTTGATCCAAATTTTCTAAGGGTGAAGGATCTGAATATTTTATCTCTTCGCCAAAATAGGCTGATTCATTTAGATTGCTTTCAAATCATTTTCTATGGTTGGAAGTAGGGATTTAGTTGCGAGTTCCAAGGAATTCTTCGATGGCTTCATCATTTTGGAACATGTCCATGGCTGCATGATGTGGTTGGCCATGGTCTATGAGACTCAGATGTGTAGGCTCAAAATTGATGACATTAATAGATAAATGTTCAAAGGAAAGATGTGTTTCAGCGAGGTCCTCAAAAATACTACATGGAGACTTGATGTCATTATCAAAACTGGTGTCATCATTATCAGTTGAAATTATTATGGGAGTAACATCAAACACCTTGAAACCTAGAACATGTTTACTGTGATGTTGTGTGTAATTTATCGAGTCTAAACAACCTTGTTCATTTGGACCGAGTCCTTTACCCTTCCATCACATGTTTTTCATTATTCAGTGAGATTTGGTAAATTGAGGGGACTCATAACTTGGAGCAAAGTCGTCATTATATAACCAAGATCCTGAAGAACGAGGAATATGTTCATTGTCAAGATAACCAAACTTTTTCCAAACTGACTAACCCATTTGGTAAGTGGGATGGATTCTTAGATGTGGAGCGTTAGGTTTTCCATAGCTATGTGGGGATTTGGTGATATAAAAAGAGTCTGCCATCTTTTGAAATTGATATTCACCGCATCCTATGTCAATGATTTTAAATGTGTGAGATGGAGACCAATAGGTACCTCATGTGGTGGGGAAGTTAGTTTGGTAGTCTTTAAAGATGAAGAGAATGGGTTATAAGAAGAAGTGGGTGGATTGAAGGATGAAGGTTGGTTATTCATACGAGGAGGTATCTTAATAGAGGAGGTGTGGTTGGATGAAGAAGATTGGCTAGGTGAAGAAGAAGATGGTATGGTGGAAGAATAATTGTTGCTGGAAGAAGAAGCTTGATTAGTGGAAGAAGATGATTGATTAGTGGGAGGAGGACTGGTGGAAGGTGGTTGACTAGCGGATGATAGTGGATTGAAAATGTGTTTTGGTTATGAGATGATGGTTTCAGATTATTGTTAGGGAGTGTATCAGGATCAATGTGTGTTTCATTAGGGATTATACGAGGTGGAGCATATTTATCTGTTGATGGACAATAGTGATCATGTCGATACCATCCTTTGAGGAATCTACAATACTCAAAAGGTTGGGGATCTGCACGTAATGTAAATTCCTTGTCCAAATGAGGAAACTTAATGCATTGGTGGAATGTTGATGGGATGGCTTTCATGGCATGAATCCATGGTCAGCCGACAAGGATGTTATATGTAACTTCTACATCTACCACATGACAGACTGTGTCTAAGGTGATGGGTCCAACTTGGAGAGGCAACGTGATTGTGCCTTCAGACTTTATTTCACTATTATCATACCCACGAATGGTTATGATATTGTTTTACAAATCATTTTCAGTGTAACCTAGACAACGTAAAAGTTTCATGGAACAAATATTTAATGCTAATCCATTGTCGATTAAGACGCGCTTGATTTTACGATGAGTTACATAACCCTCGACGTATAAAGAATGATTATTAGCGATATTGGGATTAAGCAAGTTAGTGGGACCAAAAGATAAAATAGGATTAGGGACTATAAGATGTGCAATTAAATCCTAGAATTGTTGTGAATTGATGTCCTCAGGGACACGAGAATTATGTAATGTTTGTATAAAGATGCATTGTAGTGCGGGAGAAGAATTAAGTAGTTCCATGATTGAAATTTGTGCTATAGACTTCTCTAATTGTTTGACAATATTAAATGACGACGTAGGTTATGGAGTGGAATTGGTGGCGGAATTAGATGGTGGATTAGGAGGTGATGCCGGGGACGAAGTGGTAGATTTTTTTGTTGTAGGGAACCACATTTTTTTCTATCTAGTGGTGATTACACAGTCAGTTTTGATCTTTATAGTTGCCACTAAGTCTTGGTCATAATCTATGGTCGAGATGACTGAGTCATACTCGACATTACTTGATGATTGACCCTTATCTTTTGAATTGTTACCATGGTTAGGGAATGGATTTTTGAACATGTGAAGTTTTTCATTAGGTGTTTTTGTCTCAGAAGTATTTTCAACTTCTATGTCTCCACGTTCAATCAGGTCTTAGACGTAATGGCAGAGTTGTATGCATCAATCTATGGAGTGGCCTTTTATGTGATGGTAATCACAATATTCGTTGTCTTTATACCAATTTGGTTTGGGTTTTCCTTCTTCGAAGGGTCTAACAATGGGATATGTAATCATATTAGCATTTTCTAAATGATGAAAGACACTAGATAGACTTTCTTTGAGAGGATTGAACTCTTTTCATCGATCCTGAGAAGGAACTTCCTTTCTAGGGATAATGATTGGTTATTTAGATTTTAATGTGTTGGTGGGATGGTTTTGGACATTTCAGACATGGCGGGAATCAGTAACACTATCGTTGACAATATTTTGATTCCGGTTAAAGAATTTAGATTTTTCCTGGTTCTGAGGAGTGTCTCGATAAGGTTGGTCTCTAAATGGTGCTTTAAGTAAGCCCTTAGAAATGAGGGATTTTTTGATTTGTGTCCCCTTTTTGATGACTTCTTCGAAACTATTCAGACAATGCATTTGCATGTGGAATGATAATTCAACATTGAGATTAGGGACAAAAATGCTAACTAGTTGTCTCTCGGGTACTGAGCAGGGAAATCGGCTTGCAATTCCGCGCCATCATTGTAAAAAGGAGGAAAAATTTTCATTTGGCCTTTGCCTAGTGTTGCAAAGATCAAGCATGGTTATTTATGAGTCTAGGTTATAAGAAAAATATTTGACAAATTTTTCTGATAAGTTTACAAATGTTGTGACCGATCCTTTGGGCAGATGGAAAAACCAGTCTAAAGCCTGTCCTCCTAAACTTTGGGGGAATAATCATAAAAGGTACATGTCTCGATAGGTAACTTCCTAACATTACATGTAAAATTCCTTGACATTTTCACGGGGGTTGCCTTTGCTTTTGTATTTATCAAACTTAGGGATTTCGAAGGATGACAGAAATGGTAATCGTGATATCTCTATATCAAATGGATAAGGACACAATTCTTCAAAGTTGAATTGTTTCGATTGTTTTTGTAGTCCCTGAACGATGTTTTTCATAAGTTTCCATTCTTGTGCAAATGGAGAAGCAGGGGATGGTTTATCAAACATGTCATGAGTATTGGAATCTAGATTGAGGTTTTTTAATCTTTCAGCTTTAGTCGTCACTTCCTCAAGTTTCTTTGTTAAGTCTTAGATTTTAGTGAATAACTCTTTGGCCGAAGAACCATTTGGATTGTTTGGTATTTCGTTTTGATAACTTGACTCACTATTGTTGATGAGTTTATTTAAATTTTCCGTCCCGAAGTCAGGGGGTAGTTTTACCCCCATGGCTAGGATGCGTAACAGATATTCATTTTTATTTTGTTCTATCACCCTATTGAATTGTTCTTGTTCTTCATTGGTGAGTTCTGGTTGTGTGACTTCTTCATCATCATTTTCATGATTGTGACTACGAGTGAATACCGTGATGAAATATGTCTGATTAAGCTGAAAAGTGGGTAGGAATTTTGAACAGGTGTGAGGAAATGAGAACTCGATTATTTTGGATTTATCGTGAATAATCTCGTGATGACTAATAAGGATAGTAACTCAAACAAGTTATCTCAATATGATGATGATGTAACTCAAGACGAGTTATTAGAGGATTTGTTGCACGTTGTGTATATTTGGCTTAAACAAGCTCTAGACTATTGATGGGGAGAGTAACCTGAATAGGTTAATTGTGATATGGTTGTGATATAACTCAAAATGAGTTATGAAAGGATTTGTGTTGGCTGTGATTTGGATAAACGTTATGGTGGAAAAAATAATGAGTGAACTCAAACAAGTCACCCAATATTAGTTTGATATAGCTGGAAACAAGCTATGAAGGATGTTTTGACAATTGACAATATGTGGAGTGAATGATAGTCACTCAATATCAGTTGGATATAGCCAAAGACAAGCTATGACAGATGTATTGTTGGATGTGGCAAGCTAATGAAATTAGTGTGATGTTTTATTCTGTGTTGTTAGATTGTTTGGATGTTTTCGCTTGGTATTGAATTGGTCGAGAACTAATTTTTTTGTGGAACACAACTAGGGTCTGAACTTTTACAATGAACACATTGATATCAGCCAAGTTTTATGATAAAACAATGCTAAACTATTTTGTTTTCAAACAACAAGCAATCATGTGGATTCAATTGTTTTGGCTTATGAGGTAACTTCTTCAGGAATGATCATTGTTTCATGCAATCATACAAGTATGTTGTGAAATGGTGGATGCAGGCTCTTATTACTCCAAGAAGATGCGTCCTCTGATATACTCTAGTCTTGATATATCTAATTCTATATGGAGACAGAATTGGTATGGGGAACCCTTAGAGCACTGGAGGAGACTCACTAATCCTTACTTACCTATTTCAGAGTGAATCACCACGTCTAGAATAGGTTTTGTGAAAAGGTGGAAGGTGATGGAGGGATGAATGTGTATGGTGTCCTTATAACTCCCCGAAGATTTATAGGGACGATGCTTAGGCTTCGTTATTATAGCTATTTAGGCATGACTCACATGTGCTGCACGACAGCATTACCTATAAGTGAAGAGTAGCAGCGAGGTAAATACCGAACGTTGTGATGAGACTAGGTCTCAAAGTGCAATACAGATGAAAATGATGTTGGTGCATGGTATTCAAGTACACGTCACCGGTGTAGCTTTGGTGGTGATGAAATCCATATTATCTACGTATTATCTACGTACAAAATGATAAAGTGATTAAACACAAGGTTATTTCCAACTTGAAAGAAATCACTAGAAATAAATAATTGTGTCCCTGAGTGTACTTTTTTTTTTGGTTTCAGCAATTTTCTTTGAATGGTGGAATTTTTGTGGGATTTTTGTTGTTTTTTTTGTTTTTGTTTTTGATAATATTCTAGCAATGCAGTTCTACAGAAAACAAAATTAGTATTTATCCTGCAAACGAAATGTTAGAAAAGTGATCATGGCTGTTTTTGATTTTCCAGATCGCTCAAAGGCGCAGGAAAATAGCATACACAACCAACGACCAAACAAATATTAATAATATGAAAAAGGAAAATAATTATTGAAATGACAGTTAGAAAACAAATCTAGAGGATACTGCAATGTTAGAACAAGAAACTAAAAAATTGTGACTGTTTCTGATTTTCCAGATTGCTCGAAGGCACAAGAAAAGAGCATACGCGAATACAATTGAAATAGATTTTTTTTTATTTTTTTAAATATTAATAATTATTATAATTAATTATGATTGCGAAATAGCGATAATTATTATTTTCACAAAAAATAAAAACGATGAAAGAAGAGTGTGAAAACGTTACCTAGAAGTGTTGTTGTGGAAAATTGAAATGTAAGGCAAAAAATTAAAAATTAAAAAAAAATAAAAAATAAAAATTGTTTTGTAGGGCCCGGGTGGCCTCACGTTTTTGATTTCCAAGATCAATTTTGAAGTGTAAGGAAAGAGCATACGTGTGAGGTTGTTACGTGAAATAAAAAAAATAAAACTATAATTTTGTTGTTTTTGGTTAAAAAGACAGGTGTTAGAAGAAATGAAACCAATTTTTTTTTGTAAGTCTAAATCTAAAAATTATTTTTTCATTGCATAGATCTTTTCGATACCTTTCCATTAAAAAAATGAAGTCATTTCGAGTTCGGGAGAAAAAGTTATGGTTTCCGGAAGATGGGCTACGGTAGCACTCTGAATGAAAATTTTGAACGTGAGAAAAATGTCTTGGGAGTTGGTTTTTTTTATTTGTTGACTTCTGTACTTCACCTAAGAAGCTAAAATTTTGATAGCAAGGTTAAAAAATAATAATAAATAGAAAGAAAGAGTTAGATCACAAAATGATTGACTAAAAATAAAAGAAAAAAATTGATTAACTTACTACAAAGCAGTTATTTTAGCAAAAGTAAATAAATAAATACATTTTCCGGATTGGTTGTCCCATGATAGTAAGATGATAAAATAATGACTAGTTCATGTGTTTCTATAGATTATGAGTGAATAGCAAAATCAAAACTGGGAACTAAACACCAAGCACCGAGAAGATCAAAGATAGGATGAGCTTCATAGTTTCATTGTTGTTATAACCTGCAGATACACCACAAGACACCACACAACAAAAACACTACCCAAAGTGTGAAGGTTAACCAAAGAAGGCCATAAGGAATAGAAAAGGAAATAATAACGAACAATAATAAACAAAGAACAAATAAAACTACTAATTGGAAAATTAATGGTAACAGATCAAAAGTAACCGGGCGTGCCAGAATGTAAGCTAGGAAAAATACACTACTAACAAGGAAGTAAAAATATCAATAATCATACCTCCTCCTTCGCGTTCCATAGAAAACCTCGGAATGGGCTAGGAAACTTGGATTGAACCCTGATTGTGTGATATGTAGGTGTTTTTCTTCAAGACGGAGCAAGACCTTCCTGCAACAACGATCCTCTTACTTTGCACCAGATGGGAAAAATGATTATGAGGCTATTTGGGCATTAGGACGAGGCAAAAGGATGTTCTTTTATCAAATAATGCAAGAAATTAGATATGTCATTCAAGCTTATTCTCTTTGTGTTTAGAGGGGAGGGGTAAGGTTGTATTTATAGCATGGGGGAGTGATTAACTTAGATTAATTTAAGTAATCATGGTTTGAAAATGTGGGCAAGATTAGGTGAGTGGTTTGAAAATGTGGGCAAGATTAGATGAGTGGGGGCCATGAAGAATAGGTGAGGATTTGAATTATATTTTTAATTCATAAGTGGAGGATTTAAGGTGAGTGAGGACCACGAAGGGTGGGTGAGGATTTAAATTTGAATTTTTAATTCAATAGTAGAAAAACATGGAGAATAATGACATGTGGTGAGGATTGAGTTATTTTTTAGATTTTGAAATGGATAATTAATCAAATTATATTTGATTAATTCGAAGTGTATTTTTTTGGGAATGAGGAAGGAGAATTAATTTATTTAGGATAGATGTGAAATTATGGTGTCTACACTTATTAATATATAATTCTTAAATTTTCTCATTTTAAATTTCTCAGCACAACAAAATTATAAATTGATTAGACCATTAAATTAGAAAAAAGCTCCTATATTTTCTGAATAACATCTCTGAAAAATATAGGAAAACCCCCTCTACAAAACCATAGCCAAAGTCTTTTAATAATAAAAAATTATACACAATATTTGCCCACTATTCTTTATTTATTTTTAAACTAAAAGCAAACATAAAAAAAAAATTAAATAATTTGAACATCTAAATATAAATATCCATTTTCACTGAATTTACTTGAAATTTTATATATTTTTAACAAATATAACTGTTCACTTCTCCATTCTACACATTTAACAAGCTCTATTAATTATTCTAAATCTTCGTATACTCAATTAGGGTTTCTACTTTAATTACTAGTACATACCAGCATGCCATGCCTTAATCCTTAATTTCATTTTGAAGGAAACATAGAAGATCTTGTGTGTTTATGTTTATCTGCTACATAATTAAAATGGAGATTTAATGGTAAAGTGGACGTGGATGTTTCCCCCCAATAAAAAATAATCTGAAAATAAGTTTTTTTTCCAAAATTTCATTTTATTTACCTAGTTGATACTCTAATCGGATAAGTGATCAAGCCATGGGTACCCTACCGAATTTACATGAACCTGGTAATATAAGTTTTATTAAGTAGGCATATATTTTTATATGTGTTTTGTTTTAATTTTTAGATAATGAGGTTTAGCTGAGTTGGTTAAAAGTGAGTGGTGGATTTGTTAAGCTCGTGTTAATTTGAGTTTGTTGTTTATGTTGGAAATGTGTTGTATATTTTTCATGAATTGTACTTTTTTAGATTGTATGGTTTGTGTGGTTTGGGGTCTCGTTCTGAGTAAAGGGTTTGGGAGGCACCTTTTGAGATTTATGAGTAGTTAGATAATTCATGTTTATGGAGAACCGTTATGGGTTGCATTCTTGACCCATGGCATAATACTGTTATGATGGTTACTTATTGATATGTTTACATATAGTTAGACATGCAGTAAGATAGAGTAAATCTTAGAAATATATTATCGATTGGTAAAATGGTTGAGTTAATATAATAAGAATATAAGTTACCGTGTTAGATATTTCCTTCAAAGAATTTTGTAAGATACATATTGTTATTTTGTGTATGTCATTTCTCTATTTTCTTTTATCTCAAAGATTCTATAAGTATTACTTCTCTCATATTTATTTGTTGGATCAAATTCTCTTCAAATAACATTAATTTAATTAACTAGAGACGAAATAAATAAAATAGAGAGAGGATGCATTTAATTAATCTGTAATTTTTTTAATAATAAAAATTTAGTAAAAATATTTTTTTTCCTATTTGTATATAATAAGAGCTTAATCAAATAATAATAAAATTATATATATATATATAATTTAATTAAATTTGATTAATTGTATTCTTTAAAAATATATATGTTTATAAATTTATATAATGCTCATTCCTCTAATGATAACATACCCATTTATGCGAACAGAAAATGGCAACTCTCAGACTTCTCACAAAGTAAAGGAACATGTAAACTATTTAATCCCTCCATGATTTTTTTGGTTTATTTGTTTTAATGGTAGCATACTCATTTATGTTTGTTTGTTTTTATGATCTGTTGATGAAATGAAATGAAAGATTTTATTGACGTTCACGAGACTGAAGAGTCTATGGGACCACAAAAACAGATATTTTAATCAGATTTCAGACTCCTTTCAATATCCGCTCTTCGGCTGTGAATCTTGAGGATGAAGCCCATTGTCGCTTGAAGCTTTGTTCCTTCGAATAGTTCCTTTAGTCTGTCCACCCTCAGGTTATTTTCGTACTGAATACAGATATCATCATATGCTGAACACTCCATGACAAAATGCCATTCTGTCTCGATGACCCCTTTGCTACAGAAGAGACAAATTCTCCTTTCCCACTCTTCGTTTGGGATAGTCCATCTACCAGTTTCGCATCGAAGATGATGCAATCCGGTTCTTAACTGCGCCACTAGAATCCTTGCTTTACCCTTGATAGCTACCCCTAGACAAGCTTTTTCATCATGTTCCCCAGTGGGATTGAATTCTCTGATATAGTGCGCTTTCTTTCAACCAATCTAACAGATCCACATGGCAGTCCTGAACTTTTCTATCACATATTTTTTTATTTCCCTATTGCTGTTAGGACACTCTTTCATGTTGATGCCCCATTTGTTCATCCATTTAGTATTCTGATTCATCCAGGTTTTCTTTCTGCGTTCCAAAGTGTCATCTACAACTATTTTGGGCCAGCGAAGGTTGTCCATGTTTTCAAATTTTTTCAGATAGCTAATTGTGGGGTGCAGGAGATAATAATGCATCTGATTCTTCAAGCCACCTTCCCCCTGTTTTAAAGTTGACCTCACTCTCACTGGCCTCCTTCTTTCTCTAAGAATTCAGGCCAAATTCCTATGTCCTTAACATTATTAGGAAGGTGTGGGTGATTTTCCTTAACATTATTTTGCTATACCAATGTAGTTTATATCTTGGGCTTATTATGTCCTAAATTATTGTATTTACATTCACCCATGACATTTTCCTAGATCAATGGGATAAACTACAAAATGTTTTACACAAACCTAACAAGATTATTGTATGGATATTTAATTTTAGGTTGATCTAAAATGTTAGTATAAATTTATTTTGGGTTTCGTACTAATTTAAATTGTTGGAAGTTTAATTTGGGTAGTTTTTTGTTTTGTTTTGTTTTTGGAGGTGTCTAATTTTCGTAGTGGGTATTTGCTAATTTATAAAAATGTATTATTTTAATATCATAGACTTTATTTCTGATGTGCCCCCTTATTTCTCTTCTCTTTGATTTTTTTCTTCCCTTTTTTATGTGTTTCTCGCGATCTCCTCATAATTATGAGTGTATGTTTTTAACTCTCAAAATTGTGAATACATGTTTTTGGGGCTCCTATAATGGTAAGTATATAAGTATTGCTTTGGATATCTTCTTTAGTTCTTTCTTGTCAATTTTATTGCTCGTTGTATGTTGGTTTGAATGCTAATGGGGTCTTAATTTGAATTCAAGAAATCTATAAATACACATGTGCATTTATACCACACATGGTAAGAGATGTTATGTGCCAAAGTAATTAATTCAAGCATTTAGTGAAGAGATTCAAGAATCCAAGTACATTTGAAGCATTTATTATAACACTAAATTTCATATCGCATAGGAAGTGCATTACACTTGATTGCCTAGTTGAAACATTGCGATATATCTAGTTTATTGTTTGCATTATTGTTTAAACCCTAAATAAATGAATAAGGGTTTGAGTATAGAGATTTTTTCTTATTTATCAAAAGTTGTAAGGTTGTTACATGTAGAATATTAGGAATTAATTAAAAAACATTAATGTGCAAAACATGATATAAATTTTAATAAAAAGTATGATGATAAACCGATACAGGTACTGCTTAAAACATGAGGGAAGAGCACTTAGATGCACAAAGAGGTATAAAGATGATTTGGTTGTGCAAATTTGTAAGGATATGGAAATGCTTTGCCTCTAGAACTTTGACTGCAAACTTACCTTACATGGAATCAACTATACAAATTATCCTAGGGTGTAATTCTATATGGTTTTGGGTTATATAGTCTTATACTTATGGGTGTTAGGGTTCTACAACTTGTGGCGGTCGTTAATGGCTTAAAAATATACTTCATTGTCCAATGCAAGGCTTCACTAATCTACAACACCTTACTATCATAACCTGCAATAGATGAAGCCATAAAATTCCCCCACTAACAATTCATGAACATGATTAGATCACAAAAGGATAAATCTGTGTGTGGGTGAGAAACATGATCGTACGGGCCAGCCCAAACCGTAGTATGGTCTGGTCCTAGATTGTATGGTTTCAAACAGGTAGTTCATGATGTTTAAAAAATATTTTAGGTGAGATTCCTATGAGTGATCTATACTACTTTGGATAAATTCAACCAAGTGAGTGAACGATAAAACAATGTGTAGAGTTAAGAAAGTCAGTCAAGAGAGATAATGATATGTCAATTAGGCCTAGGATGTGTACACAAGTCATAGTATAGAAACAAAGCCAACCTTGTCATTTTTAAAAGACAAATTGTTAAATTTATGCTTCTACATTTGCCCCCCTTTAAGTGGAAAATGAAAATTTCATACTTAAAGAAAAATATGCTTGATTTTGCACACACACTTTGCCTTTTTCCATAAGTTATTCTTGCATTGGTATTGGCATGCTCCATGATGGAACTTGTAACATATAATATGAATAACATTTTAGTAACTTTGGAAAATGATTTTTTCATAATAAAGTAAATATACAAAGCATGGAAGGAGTATGCAAGTTATCTTTGTCGAGGGAGGAACTCTTGTTCTTTTTGTACTTGGAGATTTTGATTTTTATTGTTAGGGGTGATCAATCCCCAATGTTTTTGAAGAAGAAAACAAAAGTGGGAGAAGAGTTGAGTGTGTTTGACGTAATATTAAGAGAAGAAGTGTTGTAGGACATTTGTCCCAAAGAATATCAAAATAAAAGAAGAATAACCTACTTAGTGTATAGTCACTATGATATACTACCATAAAAGGGCGAGGATGAAAGAACAACCTACAAAGTATCTAGCCACTTTGATATCATCCCAACTTGTGGACCATAATGTTGCTGATGGATCTAGGTCCAAGTGTAAAATAACATAAATTCAAAAAGGGAATGAAATGCATCTCATCCCCCCCTTATGTGTTGTAATTTTCAAATATGATATATGCAAATGCTAAAATTAAAAAAAAAATGAGAAGGCCCATGCCCTATACATTGCATTTCAATCGTGTAGTGAAGAAGGAATGAAGTATTCACACCCCTTGTATTCTCAACTGTAATGTAATAAAATCAAAAATGAATTGTCACATGTCTTTGAATATGTACCAAAAATCTATATTTGATTGGAGAAATAAGAAATTTCTTTTAAATCTACCCCCATGATGCCTATCTTGGATCATAACGTATGATGGTTTCATTCCTGTTAGACATCTCTATACCTATGCTAGTATTATTCATGTTAATTAGAAGCATATGTTTCTAAGGATTCATGCAGTGTATAACTTAGTATCTGACTCTTGAATTCCTTGTGTAATATAGATATGTGTGTAATACCCCCACTGAATGCCCCCTCTTTTAAGGTGCATGAGATGTGCAAATAAAGCACGTGGCTCAAAAGAAATGATTTGTACTCATGCCAAATATATATGATAGTTTTCATTGGATCATATAAAGGGTTGTCTTGGGTGGCCACCAATGAAATCCCATTCTTACACGGGCCGTACATGGTAGAAACTATAACACACAAAGATAACAACAAGGATCAGAAGACAATCATAATAACAATCATGTAGATTAGTAAAAAAGCATAGAGGGAAACAAATATATAAGCAATCTAACATATAAGTACATAAGAAATGTATAAACATATCGAAGATACAAAACCAAAAATATGGGACACCAAAATGGCACAAGAAAAACATAATGAATGCCATAGATTGCATACAAAGAATCAAGTATATAAGTAATCACATAAAAAAATACACAAACAATGCCACATACATGTAAGACATGGAACCATAAACAAGGGACAACAATGTGTCACATGATATAATAAAGGTGATATGGTGCATACATAGTCACACATAAAATCAATCAAACAAATGAAAACAATAATAAACAATATCCCAAAGGCATATAAAGTAAGATAAAGTAACATTGCATGAGACACATGTGTTAGTTGTATTAGTTTTAAAACTAACATATACACAATATAAGTAATTAAGTATAATAAGTAAGTGAATGTAACTATATTGAAACAAAAATACGTAAATAATGTAGGAGATGCCCCTAGAAGATCAAGGTCATTTGGGAAGAGTATAGGATGAAACCTATCATCCTGTATCAATCTTTGTATTTCCTGCATCAATCTTAACATACCTTATGAATACATGTGTGTAAAAAGTATATATAAAAATGATATCTATCAAACCATATGACAAACAACATATGTAAAGTAACAAGCTAGTGATTTAAGTCACATACATGTCCTAATTTTTTATTTTTTAAAAATAAAATTGTGGTTTTGAGGTTGTTTTGAATTTTTTGTATATTTATAATAACTGTAAATAGAGGGGAAGGGAAACACAAGAGCTACACTATGAGATCCTCATCATGATGTGGGGAAGACCCATCAAGCAAAGGAGGCTCAAACCTCAAATAAGTTGTATGTGTAGTAGAAATAGTAGGGACCACAAGGGATTTGGAAGACCCATAAAACAAAGGAGGCTCGAATCACGAATTTGTCACATGTGTAGTATAATAAGGATGTGTGTTAAAAATTCAGGGCTATATAAATTAGTAGGAGCCATAGGAGCTCTAGGTAAAATCTCATGAGGGATAGACCCACTAGAGGTAATATGTGTAATAATAGACCTAGCAGGAGTCATGTGAGGAATAAACCCATTAAAGGTTGTATGTGTAATAGGATACCTAGGAGGAGTCCCACAAAGTATAAATCCACTAGGGATAACATATGTAAGTCTCATAGAATCAGATGTGGCAATTTTTTCTTTCTTATTAAAGAGATTAAGTGTTGGGGTCTTGTATGGGATACACTTGACCATACAAACTTGTTGATTATAGATAAACTTGACACATTGGTGCAAGATTAATGCTAAATTCTTAAGAGCATGCAAACAAAGGGAAACATAGACACACATCGAATAAACAAAGGGAATTGGTAATTGAAAAAGGAATAATTGTAGTAGGAGATCCATTCGTAAGAGGTATAACAACACGCCCAATAGAAGTCCTAGCATCAAATGTCACATGTTTCTTAGTATAGCCAAGCAAAGCAAGTAACTTGAATGTGCACATATTTCATATAGCACGAGTGTAAATCATAATGCTATGCATAGGGAATTATCCAACAAAATCACAAACATGCGATGTATTTCAAATAAGATCATAAGCCATATCAATATTGTCATATGGAATAATAAGCCTAAGAGGTGACATAGTTACAATACTATCAATCAAAGAGTCCATTGGATGAACATAAAAAGGAGGAGGCTAAGCTCAATAAGTATGGTGCATTTATAAATTGGATTTAGCATTGAAAATCTTAATCTTGGAATTTTCATTAAGAGGCTTAGATTTCTAATGGGGTGATTCCCACTTAATAAAATTTTCATTGATAAGATCTTATTTAACATTATGAAGTTTGACACATCAGCTAGTAGAATGACCAACATGTGTATGATAATTACAATATGCATTAACTTCAAATTTTTTTACCATGAGGATTTCTTGCATCAACTTCTAGAATAAGAGGGATATATATAACGGTGCACTCAAATAACAATTTAACAAATAATTAGGATGATTAGAGAAATCATGTGAATTTCTGTCGAGGACCTTATATCTGAAGCTTTGTATGTTGGGATAGAACATTAACAACTTTAGCGTCAGTATGTTTTCATTTCATGCCTTTGAAATTAGGTTTCCCTTTAAACTTATGATTAAATGTGTTGGGAGCATTAACAACATACTTGATCTTGTTCATGGTAAGTGTATCAACCCCATTTGAATTTAATCACTCTACAAGTTGATAAGATAAACAAGAAACAACAATATAGATATATAGTGAATGTTTTAGATAAACTATTTATTCATATAAATATAACAACCATTTCAAGGAAGAGATATAATCTATTGAAGGTGAAATGGGGATAAAAAGAGTCACTTAGCTAATCTAGGTAAGCTTTAGACTGTGTCGTTGAGTGATTTGGGATAGAAACAAAGCATGTGAATTTAAGGAACCTTTTACTGTACCACTGGATCCTCTGGGTCAAAATCATGTAATACGGTAACAAATGTACCACACAAATTGACCCTACTGTATGGTTTTGGATTCATGCACAGTTAGAATCTGTAAACTTTATTGTCAATATCTATCACTCTTTGTCACTTTATAGAATATTTAGTACCACATAAAACCCTATATTTTTCACATTTACTTGTAAAATAAATCTAACTACCCTACAACACACTCAAACACTGTACATTAGATGGAAAAAAAATGTGAATTCTTGAGTTGAACCAATCTCAACAGTCACCTCGTATATGAATCACCAAGAATTGCACTACATTTCAGACTCCGTGTATTTCTCCTAGTGCTTTGTTCCATTTTACATGTAACTAATCCCTTTCCCTAGTGTTTCCCTTGTGTTTCTACACAGATAACAGGCTAATCTACATCATCCCATTCAAACCCTTGTTTGTTGATGAAATAAATTAGGATTATGCCCTCGTATGATGTGTATGCAGTATGTAACAATGCTCCTTGCTTCTTCAATTTTTTTATTGTGGTAGATAGATGCTTACTAGAACATACATTCTTAAACTAGAGTTATATATATGTGAGTTTCCTGCTTTGATAATAAGACCTTAGTGGTGGGAAATTCCAACCCAAAAGATAAAAAATGAAAGATAAAAGAGGGACAAACCGACCCATAAAGATTAAATAGTCAGAAAATAAAAGGGGGTCAAGACAGTACATACAGTCCTGACCATATTTTATGGTTATGACTAAGGGTAAAAAAGTAGTAAATAGGGAGCCAAAGATATCTATATAAAATATTGTAATTTTAGTTAAAGAAAGAAAATATCAATAGACTATGTGAAATCAAGCAATAAAAGGAAAATCAATAAGGGACTGATTCCACTAAGACATTGTCTCATTTTTCAAAACTCATGTACATATAGTTGACAAAATCATGATGTAATAGTGGTTTTGTGCAAATTTTAGTGTCTACAATAAGGAGATTAGCCTCACACGCTTATAGTGTGTGACATAAGTGATCAAATGACCTAAACTTTTCAAAGATAATAGGTTATTGCAAAGGGGAAAGATGAATTTGAGTGAAGAGATCATTGTCAACTAGGATATTATTCATTTTAGTAAAGCATTATCTCGTAGCATATCAAATAGTCATTGTTGGGCCCATTAGAGCCTTGTCACATCTTAGAAATTCAAGAACATGACACCTTATCCATCTTATAAATTTGAGCATATGACAACTAATGCCCAATATTGATGTAAAACTATTCTAGGAATTGATTAGCCAAAGGGGTAAAGGTCTGTACTAAATGAATATGAAGATAATAAAACCATTCTAATAAGAAATTATTGAGTCTTATAGGAAATAACTCAGAAAGTAATACATCATTATAAACATAATCCAAGTAAGCAACATGGAAAACATGAATGTGTGTTTAGGATCTCCTTTTCTATCATAGATAAGAAGTTTGGGAGCAACAACACCAATAAGAAATGAATATCAGGCCACCTCAAGTGCAAGTGGGATGTGAAGTAATTGAGTAGAGTCCATAACACTAAAAGAGGAAGAGACATCTTGATGTAATTGTAATATTTAAGCTTATAAACTATGAATAAGGGTTTCAAAAGATCATGTATTAGAAGAAGAGGAATGGGAACTCACATGGGTGTATATAGCAGATGTGATAATAGTAGTAGACATAATAACACTATGGGGGGTGTTCATTTCCCCCGAAGATATATGCACCATAGAGGTACAAATAATAGATGATGTAATAGTAGAATTAGAACTTGAGGAATTCAGGACATGATTTATCTCATCTCTAACAATGTATAAAAGTGCATCAATGTGTTGAGGAATGTGATGTAGAAAGTGTGTAAATTTTATTTCATCATCCTCATGAATAACGTGAGTACAAGTATTATAGTCATTATGGGAGACTTCTCCTTGAGAATTCTCAACAGATACAATATAAATGGTATGAGAAAAGACATAAGTAATAAGGTATGTGGGAGAATAAGTAGTATCTCAATCATATCATTATAAGCCTCATAGGTGGTATCACATACATGGTAAGAAAATTCATCCAACTTCTCACACACATTTTCACAAAAGCTAAGATTGATGAGAGATGTAGATGCAATCTCATTAGGATATGTATAATTGTAAGACACCACATAGTAAGCCATTAAAGCACAAATGATAACAAAGCCTAGGGTTATGAAAGGATCATATACCAAATAAATAAATAAATAAGGGTTTGAGTATATAGTTATTTGCTTATTTATCAAAAGGAGTAATATTGTTATAGGTATACTATTTGAATTGATTAATAAAAATTAATGTGCAGAATAAAATATAGCTTTTAATATGATGTACAATGATAAAATGATATCAAAATTGCTTTAAAATGACTAGGGAAGAGTAATTAGTTGCAAAAAGAGGAATAAAGTAGAAAGGGTATGAGAAAAGACATAAGTAGTATGGTATGTGGTAACATAGGAGACAACAATCATATCATTATAATCCTTATAGGTGGTATCACATTCATAGTAAGAAAATTCATCACACTTATCACACACATATTCATAGAAGCCAAGATTGATAAGAGAGAAAAATGTGGTCTCGTCAAGATATCTATAAGGGTAAGGCACTATATAGGAATCCGTGAAAACACAAAGGATAACAAAGCTTAGGGTTGTAAAATGATTGTATATCAAATAAGGAAGAAGAATTCCAATGAATACGTAGATTTCTTACAATAATTGGGTTCACTAAATGTTTACTCCCTAAATAAATAAGGATTTGAGTGCAGATTTATTTGCTTATTTATCAAAATGCATAAGGTTGTTACAAGTAATATATTCTGAATAATTAATAAACATTATTATGAAAAATAAAATATGTCTTTTAATATGATTTGGGATGATAAAATGATGTAACAATTTCTTAAAACATGATGATGGAAGAGTAATTAGATGCATAGAGAGGTACATAGGTGATTTGGGTGTGCAAGCTAATAAAGATTTGGAAATGTTTTTCCTCTAGAACCATGATTTCAAATTGATCCTATATGGACCCGTATATATTATCATGGGGCATAATACAATATGGTCTTAGATTGTATGGTCTTGGACTCATGGGTGCTAGGATTTGGTAACTTCTGTGGGTTATACAGTCTTAGACATGTGGGTTTATAATTACACAATGAATAAGAAAATCCAACAAAGGAGGAAAATAAACCACACAAAAGAAAAAAAATGTTTTAGAAGCTCCCACTAATAAAATGACCAAAATCATACATGTTATGGTTATTTAAGACCATAATGATCATGAAATGTGGTTCTAATAAAATCCAAAAACAACAAGAAAACATGGGGAAGTAAGAAACCCAGGGATGGAGAGGGGGAGGAGAAGTGGAAGGGGAGGGGGAGAGAGTGATTTAGAGGTATTGAGAGAGGGGATATAAAGAGCAAGAGAGATATAGAGAGAAAATGAGAGATAGGGGAGGGGGGAGAGATCAAGAGGGGGAGAGAGAGATATGGAGTGAGGGGAGGAGAGGGAGAGTGGGGGAGAGAGAGGGAGAGAGGAGGAGATAGACGGAAGGAGAGGGGGAGGAGGATGGTAGAGGAGAGAGAGGGAGGTATGATTATTCAAGATCACAATTATAAGGTTATCTGGTTCTAATAAAAATCCAAGAACATTAAGAAAACATGGGTAAGTGATAAACCTAGGGAGGGAGAGGAGAGATCGAGGGGGAGGGAGAGGTGGAGAGGTAGAGGGAGGGAAGTGGAGAGAGGTATGTGGGGATAGAGTGAAGAGAGATGGGGGAGAGAGTGTGGGTAGAAAGAGATGGAGAGAGAGGGAAAGAAATAGAGGAAAGGGGGGAGAGGCAGGAGAGAGGGGGGAGAGATATGGATAGGGTTCTCAATAAAGGGATGCATTAGACTACATAACCTTAAGAAACACATTCAATAAACATACAAACAATGATTACAATTGCACAAATTTAAATTTAACAACACAACAACACATAGAAAATATTTATTCATAAAATTAGAGGAATCATATACACACAATAATTGGTAGTAATATAGTAACAACATCATAGAATAATTCTCCTATCAAATATGTATTTTTATGAGCCTTAAGCTCGCATCTAAAATTTTCTCTTAGTCAAAAATTTAGTTATGAGGTCTATGCTATTAACCCCATCTCTAAGTAAATTGGCTATGGTTATATGACCAACCAATTCCAAAAACTTAAATCCAAACAATATTATGAAATTATGGTCCAAAAAACCCATTACAAACACAATCATCATTTCCAATCCTTCACAACTACAAGTGATCTTCCTTCAATGCTTCATAACTTACAAACAACCTTGTAGTGTTCCACAGATCCAAACAATACTTTACAGATTCAAATTCATTTTTTTTAGTATTGTGTAAATAATTTAGTGTTCCATGGAATCCGTCAATCCACCAATTCTTGTAAAATATGTTTCCAATAGTTCGTTAGATTCCACAAAGACTCATTTGACTTGCATAGACTGCACAACAGACTAGACATTTCACAATGAGATTGCACACAACATTGATATTGTGAAATAGGCCTACACACTACTAGAACAATGAAAAATGAAACAAATTACTCTATGGGCCACCAACAATATAGTTCTGTCAGAACGTGGCCCACAAAATGTAAACAATAGAATCAAACTATTTTTTTATTGATACATGATTGCTTGCGAATCTATAAGCTCCTCCATCATACACCTTGGGTAAATTTAAAAACTTGAACTCATGATCAAGGGATTAAATTTCCATGTTTTTTAGAATTTTTGACGTAAGGCCAGTGTCAGTTGGGGTTACTTTCTTGATCAACAACATGCTACATAGTACACAATAGATTCATGCTTATAAACAACATATTTATATTGATTTAAAGGCCTTAACGATAACTAAAATGATTAATCCCTCTATTGGGGCCATTATAAAATAGAAACTAGGTTGTTTGAGCTATTAAAATGGTGGTGTGATCCCAATTCTACTTCCATGATCTCTCTCTATCTTTGGCTCAACTCTTCTCAATGGCCTAAAATCTTCTCTCCTCCAACACCCTCTTAGCTTCTCCTTCACAACCAAAAATGAAGAATTTTTCCTATATTTGTACCTATGTATTCCTTCTCTTTCGACCATTTAAATTTTTTTCATGATAGAATTCCTTGTTTTGGATACTTCCTCATTTTCCCACTTGGGTTCAAATTCATTTGAGCCATTAATGCTCCAATCTACTGCACCATCCAAGTGTTTGTCTTTCCACATAATTTCATACCAGGTAGTTGAGGAAAAGTTTTCCTTTAGATCTTCATTAGATAACTTGTTAGGTACTTTTCAGACATGTTCTATTAGCTTGCCAATTCATCCATTCATTACCCTTACATGTGTCAGTATAATACTTCTATGCAATATTCACACTTAACTCTAGTACACAAATCATGTTCACACTCCTGATACAATATTTTTTATGTTTCCTCATGATCAAATCCTCCGAAAAAATTCATGTGATACTATGTTATTCTTTATTACGCCAAAATATCTTGCGCACAATCGATGCACTCAACTATGTTGAACCTTATTCTCTATTGAATCCTTTACAAAAACTCTCATCTTCCTTGCACCTCTTTCATCTACCAAAACTCATGTGTGTATAAAATGCATCGTTTCCCCTCATCAAATCCTTTTTGTACTTTGGTGTGCCCTATCTTGTGCAATCCCATGTGCACAATGTACTCACCAGCTATTATGTAAATCCTATATGCACTCCTATGTAATCGTTATACTTTTACACCACACATCCTCTTTTCATTCATCACCTCGACACACTCCCATTATTATACAAAATTTGTGAAGGATTTCCTTGAACTTGGGATGCTCTTGCATCAGATACCTGGGGAACTTAAAGCTTGAGACCCTACTCAAGTGGCTAAGTGAGTGGTAAAACTAACCTTTGGACTATTGAGGCTGATAGTCTTGGATTTATCCAATGAGCCTCTTTCTATCCCCCATGATTCCCCTTCTTCTCTTCTAATCATTTTTCACAATATTATAGTGACCCTTATATGCTGCCTTGCACTTTCATGAAAGTTATAACTCATCATAATCCGACCATCTCCACTCAATGTTTCTCATTTCCTCTTTCTTTCTAAGTTTTTTCTTTTATTTTTATATCCACCTCTTCCTAAAGCCTTCTTGGATTATCTTCTCTCATTCCCATATCATCACTGATCTTTCATCTTTTTTACATCCATCCTTCACATGCCTATTCATCTCCACACCTTATGCCTATATGCCTTAATCACCTTTGTAAGTTTTTCTTGTGTATTTTATTTCTCTCAAATAAGGAGCCAAGCATCATAAGCATTATCTATCATCACCTAAGATTGCACAAGGCACAAGAGAATTACAAGGTGTACATCTAGAAAATCCATATAAGGGACAAGGGTTGCATCTATCTACATACAAAACATAGGAGGGGAGTTTGTTCTATTCCATTACACAAATTTTGCATACTTGGAGTAATCTAGATCTATCTTGCTATCATCATGTAACTTGCACAAGGGAAACCTATAGAATTATTACACACACAAGAACAAAGAACCACATGGATTCTTAGATGTAGTGCAACAATCGGTTGTAAGTTCACTCTTTAGGAAACTACCGGGGTCAATATGACTCCACAATCTACATATTTTTAATTATATTTGATGTGGTTTGTGGGCATGTGTAGATAGCTATCTATTTTTCTGGTTATAGGTACGAGCACTGACATAACAACGAAACCAAAGTGACAAAGAGAGATCAACATTGAATTTCCTCTGATCCAGAAAAGACCATCCTCTAAGCATCTAAGCAGACACAGGCACCCAAACTAATCACTAGCACCTAGGGCACTCTTTTGCTACTATGGATATTTTTGTCCCTTACACCCTTAGGGTTTTGAACCCTCATCGAGCCTACTCAAAATTTTTTCTAGCCTGTTTAATCAGATACTCAGTCTCGACCGCTTTTAGGTTTTACATAAATAACTAAGTCACCTCCCTCTCTCATTTTCTTAGGGATTTACATTATTGAATGTTTGTGCACTACTGTACTTTATTTCCCATATATCATTAATTACAGTAAGTTACTCTAAAATAAAGGTTTAATTACATTTAGAATAAATCATTTGGTGAACCCCAACTCTTGATCGAACACTCAGATCCTTATTTTACATGCTCTACTGGTTTTGTTCTTCTCTAAGCCTAAAACCTAGTTACATCATGACCTCTAAATGTTCCTCAAGTCTATCTTGTAGATAATTACTTCAAAAGCACCCATATTTCCAAGATTCTCTCAAAAAATCCATACACACAATGTACCTTCCTCATGATACGAAACCTTCATCAAGTAAGTTCACATTTTCAATTATATCTTATACCCACATATTAGTCCTTATAACACATCCTATCAAACTATCTAAGAGTCAATTCAAGTATTTACACCATACTTTTTAAGATAAATTTCAAACTATGGAAACCATGATTACATCCCTCAAAGTTATAAATAAAACATCTCAAGGATCCTTGGATCATGCCCATGCTAGTTCTTCTTCTACACCTCATCATGATCCTATGTCTACTACATGTGCTGATACAAGCACAGTTAAGGTATTACCATAACAATCACCTCTCCAGTTTAATCGGAATGCTAGACAACATTGATATTCACTTGAGCTCCTCAATCACCAGTTGGCCACCATCTCCTACCTACTCATTACAGACCTCCTTATTGGCTTACAAAATATCAGTATATGCTTCGTAACCGGTTTTCAACTGGCACAAATTAGGCATTAGACGGACATCGGGAGTCATGATTTAGCCTATACTCCATTCCCACATAATCCACCAAATCTAGGCATAAAGATATCATTCCCTTCGCCATACTCTTTTTCTTCCCACCACACTCTTGTCCTGAGGTTTACATAAACTCCACATACTCGTAGGCTTCGTCAAATCTATATCCTTTTGAGCTGTATTAAAAAACATCACACAATAGTCACTTTGGTTCCTTGGCTCTAGTAATACAAGAGTATATTCACAAGTCCCATCTAAGGCTTTACCTAGAATACATGGAAGACTTACGACTAATTCTATTTCCACAAGCTGAGATCCCATCACTAACTTCCTAATAGTGTTTCCCATTTAAACTTCTCAATGCTTACAACTCCCGCTTTAAAGAAATATGATCCTAACTAGGCGACACATTGCCACATCCGCTACCATGGCATGGTCTCTCTCCCATTATCGAATGGATCTCCATCACTCGTACACTTTGGGGGTAATCACGAGTTATCCCCATAATCATCACATTATAAGCATATAGTTACCTATCCATACTACTCACATCACATATCTCCTACACCTTCACTGTTGTTTTGCAGTCCAAGATACAGTATTTCTTGTACATTTTCTCTTATCTAGACTATGAGCACACCTTACTACATCTATCTACGCCGAAAAACTTCACTCTTGTTTCACTCCTATCCCACTCCATGACATGTTGAGGGTATACTTCCTTCATGAAGCTTACTTGTGGACCCCTCTATTCATGATACACATACGTTAATATGTGATATATATATATATATATATATATAGCATATATATATATATATATGGTATACATCCATTATCGTCATCACCTAAGGGCAAACTCTTGTTCCATGGTTCTTGCTTGAACAATGAGGGTCACAATTACTCCATTTGCCAACAACTCACTTATATACACGCTTGGGGGGCATCAGACTGTCCCCCCTGCTTCACTTGTCTATCTTGTAGACACAAAATTACCACATCTTGGGTACATTTCTAGGTACTTAATCCACATTACTTGACTGGTGTCACTCTTGATTCATAAGCGATCAAAACTAGACTGTTGACAGCTGCACTTCCTGGCCATTTTGAACTGTGTTTTTTTTATTTTCTATTTGGCCTTTTAGCTACCTCATAGCCTAGTGGGTACTTCACTGTTTTATCTTTATGAATTTTGGACATCAACGCTCTGATACCAGGATGCCAACGCCCAGGTACCATCACGTACCCTCTGATGGCGCCCCCAACCTCTTTGTATCTTACTCACCTCTTTTAGGCCTCTTATTTTCTTACGAGAGGAGCCTTCCAAGTTGAACCTAATCTCACACACATTCAACCTGGGGGCATCATGGATCCTCTCATCTACAAAGTTGTGTGACCATAATCGTAGGACACAATCTCTAAGTCACACTGCATCTATCATCATCTAAGGTTGCATCCAAATTCATTCTTGTTAGCTTATACTACTTACATATTACACTTGGAGTTTCAATGCTAGTTGGATACTTAGTATTGCGATTCACTCTGTTTACTATACACACATGCACATTCACTTTAGTATCTTGAGGTGAATGAATGACTTTTATAGATTTTACATGATGTCATGATTCTGTAGGTTAAACATCTACTCTTTACCAATCCCACGCTAGAGGTTCCTAGTGAGCAACGTACCTTTGTTACTCTCATACTTGCGACACATTACAGGTTCAGTTACTATTCCAATATTTACTACTTCTTCAGCCTAATCACTTTACTTTTCACTGCTCTATACATGATTTGACATACTATTTTGTCTTTCTAACATGCTAATATGGTGAATTCATGCGTAGCATTTGTCCTTGCAGACAGTCTCTACAACCATGGTTCATTTATTATTTCTAGTTACTTAAGTGATTTATTTGAAATTAACTGCAGTCTCTTATGGGCTCCATGTCTTGCTTGACCTATTGTTTCATTTATGGCTGCTTATGGCCTTGATTATCCTGTGACATTGTGAGCGATGTCCCATGTATGCAACCTGAATTTTTAGTCGGTCCCTACTTAAATTCATAGTTGTTTGTTATCATTTGGTGAACTCTGTCTATTGCACAGTTATTGGGTCTTACACTGAATCACCTGTTTCATATCCCTAGGATTTTCATCATGCCTTAGTTTCTACCATGCACATCCCCTACCCAGGAATGTATCTAATTGTAGATATGCATATCATTTTTCAGGTCCTCTCTAATTTGGGATGTTTGCCTCCTACATTCATCACATGCACCCTAAATGAGGGAGGGAACTATTGGTTGAAAACAAATGCACCCTTCCAGCAACACAAAAGTTTCAAAACATAATAACAGTTGTACAACATTGGCCAAAAAGCACACAGTAACAAAATGGTCCAGATATAGACTTGGCTCACACTATCACATAGAGCATTACACTAGCACCATAATATCAAATAGGAATAGTGGCTCAATCTTGTGTTCCTCCTGGGTATCAGTATCCTTGGGGTAGCAATCAGATAGCCTTTCTTAGTTTAGCATAATTTCATTAGTCTTCATAGTATAGATTCTTCTACAGTATCCATTCACTTGGACTATTAGTTACAGAATCACATTAAACCAAGTTACAATTTGGTTACAATACAGTTAGAAATTCAGTTATCAAAATCCCAGTTTAGTGCCAATCTATAGTGGCACTTACTTGGGTAGCATCATGGCTTCACGCCATGCAGGAAAGTATACCTCTCTCCCTAATTCATAGGTGCGTTAAATTTTTACATGATGGATTTGAACATATAACCTTGTCATTGATCGTGATTTTGCCCATTCAAATATTACTCGGCCTTAGAGATCTAACCACTACATTACCTACTCCAACTTCTGGCTATGATTATGCATCCCATTGAAGATCAACAACCCATGGCGGTATCCTGCCAAATTACCTAACATCTCCGAAGGAACTATTTGTGCATATGGATCGCTGTCCCATCTGCTTATACATCAGGTTCACCCCTTCCTTAACTAATGCTATGGTACACATTTTTACTGGGGTCTGCCCATGCATTGGACTTCAGATTTTTCACCTTCTTCATCTTCTCATGAACAACCTGCATTTGCGCTTCCTCCTTTGTACTTACACTCTTTTCATGAAGTAATTCTTATTGGTCCAACAACACACTACTATGAATATTGATTCAACCATTAGTTTTGACCTCCCCTATCTTAGTAAACATGATGGCTTGACTTAATTTGCGATCACTTCACACTTCACATTGATCATCTATCCACTCAACACGCTCATTCTCTTCACACTCTTATCTACATCATATGTTTGCATTATTGTTGCTTATGGCCTCTGCATCTTCCATGCTATCTATATTTTTTGCACGCAACAACCTCGCACTTCTCCACTTACTGTTGACACATAGTCTATGCCCTTTAGTACTATATTGGTAGGAATTAAAACATCCTAATGTATACATGATATCACTATTTCCCATGCCTAGAGGTTGACCATGTTTCTATTTGCAGATGTTTCATTTCTTTGCAGCTATTCACATAATCTCCCTTACTGGTACTTGCACATGAATGTCCACTACCACCTTTCACTTATCTTGGAATACACAACTGGCCAGGTAGTATAGATTTATGCCGCAACTGGCTCCTTACATGATCAACCACATAGTTATCGCTGACCAAGTCTCTGACGCATCTCCATTTCACTTCGACTCATGAAAATTATGATCCTCTTCACCTGATGTTACTCGACCTTCTGGGTACTTGGTCATCATTCACACTTTGGGGTGACCATCATGTTTACTTCCGACTCCCCCTTCTACATATTTTCTATTAGGTGTGATATTGGTCTCTGACACATATGCAACTAGTGCTCCATTTTACAGGTTTCTATGTGTATAAGCATCATAGTGAACACATCTTGATACACTTTGTATCAATAGCATTAGCTCCTATGAAATAGAAAATACCAACTCTTGTGCTCCCAAGGTTCAGCACTTTACTGTTGAGATGACAAGTACTACATCCATGAACGTGGGTTGGCATTTCACACTCTGAATGCTTCACGATACTGTGTTTAATGAAAGATTTTGTAAGAGCTATTGAAATGGGGTGAGAAACACTCAAGAAATCCCAAAATCTTTGTGCAAAAATCCCCTCAATGTATCATCATGATAAGAAATGAGCAAGGATTCATCACTATTTGCATGCATTAATATTGAAAGTAAACGATAAAATTTAAACAAATGAAATTAATCCTCTATTCTTGAAATCTTAAAGTAAGATGAACCTAATAAGGATTCTAAGCAATTAGTTCTATGCTTCAAGAGAATGAGATCTCAACATTAATGGCTTCAAGACCAATGGTTCTTCCCATTTACTCCATACTTATGTGTGTGGTGAAATGGCAAAAGCAATGGCTCAATGGAAGCTCAATGAAATAACTCCTAAATCCTAAACAATAATACTATAGTTTAGGTTAGCAGGAAGAAGTGTTTTTAGAAATGAGAGGCGGGTAGTAGGCTATTTATAGTTTTCCATTTGGGAAACGTGGAGGATTTTTGGTGCACATGGAACTAAAAAGGATAAGTCAAAAAGTTAATTAGGCAGTAAAAGTAAGATTTTACTAGTGTTTAGAGAGAGGTTGATCATGGTTAAGACTGGCTAACCCTAGGTTTAGAGGGTAATTAATCCTATGCTTAGAGAGAAATTAAGTTTTTGGGAGGGTTCTGAAAGGCCTAATCAATCCAATGAAGTGGATTGATATTCTATGGAATCTAGTATAGAGTATGGTAGAAGGGAATGAGAAGATGGTTTAGCCAAGAAGAGGTAATATATTAACCTATTTAATTAGATTTACTAGAGGAAATACAACTAAAAGAGTGTCGTAATAGGGGAGTTAGATAGGTCTAACTGATGGTATGTCATCAATTTGTGAGGAGGAGAATAGTTAGTAAAATATTAGAAATAATAGTGTTTTGATCAAACTACAGGTGTCTACATTTTCCCCTCTTTGGGGTGACGTAAACTACGTCACTTCAAAGAAAGTAGACAATTACAAATGGGTAGAAACTTTTGAAGGGGTAGAAGAAAAATTAATAGGATAAAGGAGGCCCCCTCGAGTGTCAATGGGGTGATGGAGGAACCTGATCAAAGATCAAAAAGAGAATAGGAGGAGAGAAATTTGAGAAGAAAGGAGATGAGAACAATAACAAGGAAAAATGGATATTGAGTTATTCACAAACCAATCCTTTATAAAACACTGCATAATCATCATTTTGCTTAGACATCCTCATCATCAGTCCTTATTAAAATGTAAGCATACGACAGAGGCATAAAATGACATGAAAATCCAAGACAATACATAACCAGTCATCTTGTGCTAAAACATGGCTAACTCCATGCAACATACAAGACATGTAATGCAATACGAGAAATAAAAAATCTCACTTAACAGGGAAATAAGTACAACCATACACATTTAAACCAAAAATGTTCAAGATAGTTGCACAAATATTTTGTTATTGAGATGTAGTCCCAAATGTTCTGATAAATGAAAAGGGTTGAAGGATGATGCCCCAAACAATGTATATATGCAGGGGAAAAGATGGAGGACACTTGGGGTCCAATGAAAAAGCAATTTGCACGACAAAAATAGTACCAGGCAACTGATAGTGCCCCAAAGTACAGACGAAGTAAGTAGCGCAACTTGTGTAGGTGATGGAAGATTTAGATGATCCATAAGTTCATTGTTTAAAAATATTTGAAAAACCCCAGCAATATCTAAGGATGAGTGCCTTGCGAGAGACATAGATTTCAGCTGTACGAACTGAGCTTGTTTACCAATTTTAGTCCATTTTTGAAGTGTTTACAACTATTTTTGGATTTTTGGATGGTTTTATGATTTTTTAATTTTTTTGATCGGTCAGAATAATTTAAGAGATAGGAATATCTCCTAAAATTACGGGTAAATATTTTAAACATGCCGCAGTGGTGCAGAGAATAAGCGTTAGGTAGCAATATAATGCCCCGGCAATGAAGAAAAATGGGCCAACAATAATGTATATGAAAATATTCATGGTAGATGCTAGCACTTTGAATAATACTAGATGATATTGGTGCGGGAGGAATAGCATTTGTGAATCACTGTGCAACCCCTCTTGCCCCATTGATGATAGAGATAAGTGATGATTAGCTGGAACATAGTGTGCAAGGGTGATGTAGACGACTATCAGCAGGTTTCTGTACACATGAGATGTTTTAGTAAATGATAGTTACTATGGGATGATATTAGATGATGATTGGTGCGGGGGGGGGACAAATGTGTGAGGATGACAAATATAGAAGCAAAAATTAACAAAGCTAAACAATTGTACCTATACAACACAACACGCAACTTATGATGAAAACACATGAATTGACTAAAAGAATACTAAAAAGACTAACTTTGACATTTTAATCTAAGAATGAACCCTAATAAATGCATATAAGCTACAAATGAATCAAATGCCATATAAATTTATCTTCAAACAAGACCCAACCCATGCTAAGCAAAATAATTCACAACATCATACAAAAAGGTATTCACAATCAAAACTATACAAACAAACACCTAAAAGAAATTAAATCATTACCTGGTGTAGATTTGTGGGACAACATTAGACAGGGGGATTTCTGAATGTTTTTGGGTTATCTTGAAATACAACTAAAATCTTCATCCCTAGAAGGGAGATTGTCAGAATGTTTTTTATTTTTGATGTATCCATTTTCAAATGTTTTTGCATTTTCTAAGGTCATGTTAGTGAAAGTATTGTTTCAAGGACTTAAAGAAGTGTGGATGCCCCCAAGCGTGATGTGGGAATATACAAAAGGAAGAATGCCATGCGCATATGTACGAGAGAGTGGAATGTGAAAGGTTACCCCAAAATGTTGGATGGGAATATTCAAAGGCAACATCCTTCCTATAGATATGAGAGTAAAACAAGTCCAGATCACAGGCTCAATGAAGGTGGATTCTTGGTAGGGTTCCTAGACCTAGCAAAGGAAACTAACCAGGTAGAAAGCATGAGGGTTACCCATCTCAAGGTAAGAGTGGAACTCGTGAATGACAAATCCTCCTTGATGGTGTCGGAAATTGGTTTTCACCCAAAGACCTACCCATTGATGCCATTTTTAGAATTACATGGTTTTCACATGGTGGGTTCCCTGGCTTTTTTTTGTCACTGTTTTCTCAAATTTTTCATGTTTTACTTGTTTTTTGCTTTATTTTTCTATTTTTTAGTTCTTATCTGGAATATTCACGTCATGCTTAAGCATAGAAACTCGCTTGAGATACATGGGTATTCAATAGGTTTATAGGAATGAGCTCTTCACCATCTGAATATGCTAATTTATAAGCTCTTAATCCATACTTAGCAACCACCACATAAGAGCCTAGCCAGTTAGCCTTCAAACTTACCTTTCTTTTCTCTGTCCTTGACGAGTGTTGGGTTGTGTGATTTTCTTTCAAGCACTAGATCACCTGCATCAAATTCATGATGAATGATGCATTTGTTATATCCTCTGGGACACTCTGTTCTGATAGACCTTTAGGTGATTGAGCGCTCTGATACACCTTTCATCCAATAATCTCTAGATCTGCCAGCCAAGAGAAACTCTATAGTAAGTTCATGTTTATCAAGATAATATCTAAGAGATGTTCTTAGGGAAGCATGGAAGCTTCACTTCCAAAGCCGTGTGATGGCTTCAATGCCATAAACTAGGGAATATGGGGTTGCACTAGTAGGAGTGCGGATGGAGGTTTGATAGTCCTAGAGGGCGGGATGTATTTGTAAGTGCAAATTACGACCAATCTTACTTACCATTTTCTCCATGATTCATATCAAGGGTTTTATTGGTAGCTTTGGATTGTCCATTACCTTGGGGTAATAGGGGGGTAGAACACTTGAGTTGAATATGGAAATGTTGACATAACACTTTGACCATTTTATTCTTGAAGGATTTACCATTATCAGTGATAATGGTGGAAGGGATACCATAACGGCATATGAGATTGTTCATGATGAATTTGGAAATTTATTGCACCAATTACATAAGTAAGTCGGCACAACCTCTACCCATTTAGTAAAATAATTGGTGGTGGTGATAATGTGGGTGTCGACATCTGAAGAAGAAGGATGGAGCTTCCCTATGAGATCCATAGGCCCCATTTAGAAATTGGCCAAGGTGTTGCGATAGGATGCAAAGCATGTGCTGGTGCATGTATCAAGTTTCCATACTTTTGGCATAGCTCACATTTCTTTACAAAATTACAAGCAATCTGCATCCATGGTGGGTCAATATTAACCTACCCTTAAGAGCTTCTTAGCCAATACCATACCACTATTATAGGTACTCCACAAATACCACCATGTACTTCCCTAATGGCATGGACTAAGCGTCAATAACATCCAAACAACGAAGTATATTCATCATCATATCCACGATGATAAAGGGGATTCCTCCTAGGAGGGTATAACGAGGCTATAGCCGAAGGATAAGGCCTTTCCTCTCATAATGGGTAATGTCCTGGGGAAATGTACCATCTTGTAGGTATCTAAATATAGGGTCATACCAAGGGGAGGATGGACCAACAATTTCACATGCCAAACAATATTCTAACATGTCGTATGTGAGTGCATTTGTAAATGCTCTAAAAAGAAAGGAATTTTTCTCTCTTGAGGTGGAATTTGTAAGAGAGATCAAATTTTAGCCATAACATATGCTGATCTATTATGTGACCTCAGTTTTTTCTAAAAGACAATCTGCGTAAAATATTCCTTCAAGGTTTCAACTAATTTCTTGTATGGAACAAGTTTCTCGTCTTTGAACTTATACTCATCATTAAATTGCTTAATAATGAGTTGGGAGTTCCCAATGACTCATAGCTATATTATATTCAAAAGTGATAGCCAACTTGAGGCCAGTAATGAGTTCCTCATACTCAAGAGACAATGTTATTAGTGCAAGGGAATTCCAAAAAAATGGAATGCTCTTGGGACAACCTCACCTATGGGAATAATGAGCACTACTCCTACCCCTAATATGTGGAAGGTAAATGATCAATGGAAATTGGACTTTCCATTCTACAGACTCTTCAACATACATCATGGATGCATCTGGAAGGTCCAGACACAAAGGTTCCATTCATGGTAGAGGAGCTTCTTCCAATTAATCATCCAATACTTGTCCATTCAAGGATTTCTGATTCACAAACTGGAATATCAAATTCAGGTTAGGAGAATGATCAAATTATCCATTCATCTTCATAAGGGTGGGTTTGGATGAAAAGGTACTTGAGAGGGTGAAATTTGGATATTAGTTTGGTTTTATTATTAAGGAGATAGTGGCAAACAGTTTCTGAAAGGTGAATATGACTTCCAAACAGGCCTTTTCAATCTGCAGGTAATTCATGCTCATAGGTTAATCAGAGTGCGACTGAGGTAATAAACTGCCCTTTCTTTATGGTCTAGGTCATATTGGGCAAGCAGTGCACTAATAAGAAAGTTCTATTGGTAGCTAAGATGTATAAAAGGATAGGTGTTCACTTGGGGTAGGTGACATGAGTACATGGTGGGTTGAAAATGTACTGTTTAAGTAGTGCAAATGCCTTTTGACAGTCTGGTCCCCAGTTGAATGCAACATCCTTCTTGAGGAGGTGTGTAAATAGGTGGAACTTATCCACAAGTTGTGAAATAAAATGGAGGATTTCCTGAATCTTTCCTTGTAAACTCCTCAGCATTGTTTGAGAGTTGTAGGTGAACACATTTCTATACATAGCTCTAACCTTGGCAGGGTCTACCTTTATCCCTCTCCATGAGATGATGAAACCTAGGATTTTTCCCCAAAAAATACCAAAGACACACTTCTTGGGCTTAAACCGTACCTTGTAATCCTAGATACGTTGGAAAATACATCTTAGCACTTCAAGGTGCTCTCCTCTACTTTTGGAATTTGCTATATAATATCATCAATGTAATCCTCTATGATGTCAATCATCATGTCATGGAAGATGATAGTCATTTCACTATTGATAGGTGGCCTTGGAATTCTTGAGTCCAAAAGGCATGATCTTTGTAACAAAATGTTCCCCAAGGCATGATGAAAGTTGTTTTATGTTGATCCTCATTTGCAATCCTGATTTGGTTATAACCTAAAAAACCATCCATTAAGGACAACATCTCATAACCAATAGTAGGAATCAGTGATCATATCAATGTATAGGCAAGGGGAAGTCATCTTTGGGACATGCCTTATTAATGTCACGGAATTCAGTACAGATCCTTATGCAAACATGCTTCTTCTGAACCGAGGACTATTGTTAGATATCCAATTTGAATAGTCAATAGGTTTAATGAAATCAATAGCTAATAATTTTTCCAGTTCCTCTTTGACAAGGAGCACAATCTTAGGGTGCATCTTTCTCAACTTCTTGTTGATGGGTTTGGAATCTAGGTGCACAACAAGTTTTGTCCATGAGAGAAATTATGGGTCCAAACCAAGCATATCAATGTATGGCCATGCAAATATATCTCCATATTCTCTTAAAAATTCTACAAAACCCTTTTGCTCTTGATCTAAGAGTGAAGCTCCCAACTTTATCATTCTAGGTTCCTCTTCCGAGCTAATGTTAACACTGATGGTTTCTTTCATAAGCATATTAGAAGCATCCTCCATCTGAGTTAGGATCAGGGGTAAGAGTAAGGTCAACCTCCTTAGGTAGCTCATCATAATCCTTGAATGGATAGACCATTTTTTCCATAGGTTCTTTGTTTTGGATTTTAGATCTACAAGTGGTTCAAAACATTTGTCACTATGAGGCATGCATTGAATTCCTTGCACAAGATTTCTATGAGGTATTCTTACTCTTTTTTTGTTGACCTTATTAATCAAGTTTCACACAAATATCTGCTTCTTCTCCAATGTATGCACATACATCTAGTTGAATTTCAAATCCTTTCTTATGATGTCCAACTGGAATAGAATCCCTGAGTCCCATGAATTCAACAAATTCCTCATCATTCTCAAAGAAATCAATAAGCACGTGAAATTGTTGATCCTAATATACAAGCTCAGGATATACAAGGGTTACTTGGTAATTAGATTGAGGATTGGATCTGGATAAGGTAAGGAAAACTAAATCAATGAATAGAGTTAGTGGAGGAAAGATCCTCATAAAGGATACATTGGGAATCTATATCACTATCTGAATGAGATGATTCATCCTCACGTTTTGGAAGAGGTGGCATTTATCTCAAAGGATGGATTGTCATGTAGTCTTATTCCAAGACCATGCTTGTTTGATTTGAAGCGAGGGATAAGAATGGGTTCTAATCTCCCTTGTGCATTGATTCCACATCCAAACCCATTGTAACCCATGACGTACATCATACAGTGGCCTTTGACATATAGTGGGGCCTAATGGCATGAAGCCATGGTACCTTCAGGTACTCTACTGGTGGAATCTTCTAACATCTTTTCCTCAGATAAGAAACCACTAGGAATGAAATTCTCTAATGGTTTAGGGCATTGATCCCGAGTGATTTTGAATTGAAAATAGGGTTTTCCACATGTCCTGGGTGACACTGATAAATCTGATATTAATAAAGCTTGTTCAAGAAGTGAACGGCTCACATGGGCCATATTTTGCTGACATTGCCTCCCATGATGTGAAAGGGTTGACCAATGAAGGAAATTCTTGATTGAAAGGAGTGAGTGAATCTGGATCCACACATTCCTTAATAGCCTCAACTTGCAAAGGAACAACAATGTCTGTAGAAGGGAATTCATAAGCTGCATGAGAAAAACTGTGCAAGGCTTTGCAATGTGTAAATCGTTCTTGATCACCCTGAATGGTGATTATCTATCCTTTATGGCACATATTGATACAATGATGGAAACTTGAAGGAACGACTTACATGGCATGGATCCATGGGATTCCTAAGAGTATGTGGTATGGTAGATCCAAGTCAAGGACATGGAACGTTGTATCATGACAAGTCAGCCCTACTTCCATTAAAACTACTATAGTGCTTTCTGACTCTCGCTCCTCATTATCATAGGTTGTGATTGTAATAGTTTTTGGCACCTAGATCCATTTATGAGTGGCCAAGCTGCTTAACCATATTCAAAGTACAAATTATTAGACCGGATCCACCATCCACAAGTACTCTCTTGATCTTGCGATGGGTAACAACTACTTCTAGATATAAGGGTAAGTTGTGTTTTGTGTCCTTATGTGGGATCGTTAGCACGATCAAAAGTGATATGATCGTTAGAGTCAAGGTGCATAATCATGGCATGGAGGTGCACGAGATCTACATCGGTTAAGACTCTTGAACTTTGCAGTGTTTTATAAAGTATGTTTTTATGGGCAATAGAGATTTTGAGGAGATCTAAAATTGATATCCTAGCAGGTGTTTTCTCTAACTGGTCTATCAAATTGTACTGACCTTCTTAAGGGATAGGTAGGGGTTCTGGGTATAATTAAAACGAGCACATCTTGTCCCTACTACACAAATATTTTCTAAGATCCTGATAGTATTGACTTGTTCATCAGATGAACGGATACATCCTATGAGGGAATCGAAGAGACTATCATTAGTGGGATAAATATAAGCGACAGTCCTATAGTCATTGGAATTTTGTCTATGATATGACTTTCCTTTTATTTTTTATCTACATGGTTAGGAAAGGGCTCTTAAATATACCCATTTTCTCATTTGGACCTTGTCTGGAGTTAGGGGGAGAATCTACAGAAATTTTTACCCTCTTTAATGAGGTCTTATATGTAATGGCAGTAGTCTCAAGCACCTATCTGTCTTGTGCGCTTTGACATGGTGGAAGTCACATTACTCATGCCCTTTGAACCAAACGGGTTTTAGAGCATTTTTTGGGTATGGTACCATTTTGGTTGGCTATTGCACCATATTTACATTATCTAATTATTTTAGTATGGCATTTAGGGATTCTATTAATGGCGTGAATCACGTTTGGTGGGAGCCTTGGGATGAGGTCCTTGTGAGAGATTTAAAAGTGGACTAGTCTCCACAGTTTGGAATCTTTTGGAGTTCGTAATGCCATCTCCAATGACATGTTTGTTCTTGTTGAAGAAATTTGGTTTATTTAAGGATTTTACTTCATGTTTTTTCTTTGACAACCGGTTTAAGTGTTCCCTTTGCAATGAGGGCCTTTTCGATTTGACTACCCTTCTCTATAACTTCTTTGAAGTTAGATCCACAATGCATTTGCAAATGGAAGGCTATCTCTGGGTTTAAGTTAGGCACAAATATGCTTACTAGATGATTTTCTAGTAAGGCACAAGGGAAACTAATTACCACCCCTCGCCATCATTGTAAAAAGCTTGCAAAGGTATCGTTGGGCTTGTACTTTGCATTGCAGAGGTTGTTTGTTGTGATATAATTTTCCATATTATAGGAATAATGTCATATAAATTTTTTTCTGCTAACATGGGCCCACATTGTAATGGAGCCCTTGGCTATAGATAAAGAAAAATTCCAATCCCAATGCCGCCTAGGCTGTGAGGGAAGAGTCGTATTAAGAAGTTATCGCTATGTATGTGACCTCTTGGCAAGCCATATAAAAGTATTTTGATGTGATCACAAGGATCACCTTTGCTTTTATAGTTATCAAATTTAGGAACGGTTAAAATTTTTTTGGGAAGGGTTTCCGTAACATGTCCTTATCGAAGGGGTAATGGCATAGTTCTTCATACAAATATTTCCTACTATGTCCTATGTTTCCCTCTTATAGTGTAGCAAGCGTGTCTTTAATTGATTTTAATTCTGGTTTAATGAGTTTTCTCTTTAATAGGTGACATTTGTCTTTGTGCCTTAGCCACTTTAAAAGTCATGTCACTTTATGGATCAAAGTGGAACTCGTTATATTTAATTTTGAGGTTTGTCTTTGTATATGTTCCTATTTGAAGAGCCTAAGTTTACAAATTTTTGGATTAGTTTTAGGATATTTTTTTGAAGGATATCTTCTTCAACTAAAGGATCCTCTTTCTCATCAAACTTGGGAGGTGGTGAGGCTTTGTGCTCGATATTCACTTTACGTGAAGCTTTGTAATAAGGTCGTCCTTGGATCACTAAGTGGCTTGGATGGGTCTCCTTCAGCTGGTATTGTGATGTTTCCCAAAAGTAGAAGCGTACCCTATGTTAAGTCGGTTATCCCATGTCTAAGAGGGAACTTTGTTCTTTCTTTTTTATGATTAATGACCTTGGTTTCTACTTCGTGCATTCCTGTGGAATCTTATCCCCTAATTCCAAAGACTCTTGCGAGTCACTTGATATCTATTGTTGTAATAAAGGAGCTCATCAAAGTGACCTAGGTCTAATTGATGTTGTTCTTCAGAAGAATGAGACTCTTCCTCCGCTATGTTCAATCAATGGACTCTACATCCTTTACCTGTGAAAAGAGCAGTGCTAAGTTGTTTTCTGCTAAATGGGAAGGACTTGAAAGGATATTTTCTACTAAGTCGCGACTCGTTTGGTTTGGAGGTCGCCATCTTCATGTTTCTAGGCATCACAAGTCAAAGTTATACTAGGTTTCATCTAAATGTTGCTTCAAAGTTTGTATGAAACCTAGATGCGTATGCTTGTGCAAGTTGTTCGATGTGATGTTAAAATATCCCAATGTGTCCTCTAGGATGTAATATCTATGTAGTTCATTTTTATGATTCAAAGAACACTCACATGAACACTTCAAATGAAATGATCACTCGAATTTATCGTTTTTGCCACGTTTATACCCTAAATATGATTCTGGTGAAGGGTCCAAAGTAGATAGTGACAATATATCGTATCAATATGTAGGTAAAGTTAGATTTCTAACAAGGCCTAAATATTAAAGTGGTATTTACACAATCTCTCGATGCTAGGTATACTAAAACTAGTTTGAAATGCCGATGAAAGCTAAGTTTTCTAAAAAATGGATGTTGCGAATATGTACAGTGTAACAAAACTATTCCTGATACATTAACTAAGAAAATAAGGTGTTAGTATTCAAGACAACGCTATTTCAGTATATATAAGGCAATATCAACACTCTTAAAAAGATACTTAGATGACGTTGGAACCTGAAACTGAAGTATAAGTATAGCAAGAAGTTTTTAGTTGCGTGAGCAAGTGTAATCTTCACAATAAAGGGACTTATATCAAGTTCTCAATAAAACTTAAAACACAACGTAAGTACCACGAATTGTTTGAATAGACATGTGAGAAAAAAACTATATCAACCTAAGGAGAGATAAATGATGAACCAAAATTGTAGTAGTTAAGACGATCCTAAAATCTAGATCAAAGGTTTATCAAAGATACAAAAATGTACTTGCACACTTTAGATGTTTAACAACCTAATCATAATTATGGATGGGCGTAAACAAAAAAAAAGTGGCGAATATTGTCTTTGATAAAATGTGCGAGGTATGCTTCCTTTTCACTCCAAATGGGCAACGAGAATGCAAGGGTATATATATCAAAAAGATAAAATAATTAAGTGGCCACTGGACAGAGGTTTGCCTCTCTAAAGGCGAGAATAAAATCAAGCTAAGTGAGACGTCGTTTAATTCCGTGTAAAAACACTTTAGTTCTAACTGACATGTGGGCTCATTAACTTGTTAAACAAAATAAGGTTCAGACTCCAAGTGAGTTTACACTTTCTTGATGGGCTTGACGCAAAAAAAAAATCAAAGTGGACTCCAATATAGAAAGGGCCTCTAATAAATCTCTCACTAGGTGTAGAAGTTTTGTCTAGGGTGGATCTCGATTTCCCAAAGGAGTCGGCACTAATTGATTTGGTAGTGTCCTCGGCTTTACTTTACAAAACCCTTTTGATACAATCGAGAAATTAGTGCATTTAGTTGTACCATCACTAAGGGTCATGATACATACAACTTTGACTCTAACTTATACAATTTAAATCGGTCAAGTGGGTAAACGGAGCACTTCCTATTTCATCCCCAGGTCTCAGCGTGAATACTTTAGGGTACCTCCCTGTAACCACCCCCATTTTTGTAGCTTACGGCATTATGCAGAGGGGGTATCTTCTAGTGAGCAATATGACGTACCATTTCCTGAACCTACATACATTGTGAGTGAAATATTGTGTTTTTTATCTTACTTTAACTTGTGGTGTTAAGGTAACACACCGTTAGAAACCTGCATTAAACATGTGTAATTAGAAGGTTGTTTTGCCTCAACTTCTTTCTTCTTCTTGCCACAGTCTTACGCCTACATGCAAAGAGTTAGTAATATTTCTTTGTAAAAAAGAAAGAGATTTACACGTTGTTTTGTATTCGAATATCACCAAAAGGCGTGAAGAAGTCATACACAATGTGACCATTTGAACAAGTTTATGAAAAATATACTTTAAGTGTTTTGCAAAAGGAAACTTGTTTCATCCAACTTTACTTTAATCCCTTAACGATTAAATTGAGTGTTTTTGGAAGAAAA
>CM034152.1:584858166-584956307 GCA_019776745.2 Taxus chinensis
AGCTATGTGTTTGTTTTGTGTGGGATGGCATGTGTTTAATTACTGATTTGGATAAAGATGAGTAAGTTTATATTTTCAGTGTCTACATTTGCCCCTTTTTGTCTAGCGACTTTAATAGCAAAGTGTTAGACAAAAATGATGAAAATTAAATTTGTATGGATAATCCCACTGTAATGTAATACAAGGAACACAGAAGTTTGTATAAGATGTGTTTTGCAAAAAGAGTTTCCCTAGTCCAAGGGTTATTGAAATAAATTATGTTACCGAAGGACCAAATGATAGGGGAACCAAAGGGCTTAATACATATAGTCATGTGATTCATAAAAGTAAGATAAATATACGGGAAGGGTTAAGTGATGGGGGCCAAAGCGCATGATGTCCTGTAGACGTATGACAAATCACGATGTTGTTTTTGTTTGTTCAGTTAATGTTTTAAGGAAAATGTTCCTTAAAAAGGAATATAGTTTCTTAAAATAGAGTGATTATTAACATGATTTCGGGAAAAAAAAGGGAAAATATTCAAAAACTAGTAATGAATTGCACTAGTGATTTATGAAACCTCACTGACGATTAGGGCAATCATCAGTGATTTTCCCCAAGGTAAAAATTTGAGCTATAAATAACCACAGACATAGATATCTTGGATAATTGTTATCTGAGAAAAATACAATTTCTTAGAGTGATATTGGGATGAAAAACGTGATTTTTAGGAAGAAAGAGTGAAGATTTTGACACCATGTGCCTCATTTAACGGACACCGAGGAAACCCACGATGGTTAAGGTAGGTAATTGTAACCTATTTTGTGTTGTTTTTTTGTTGATGTTTTGGTGCAGTTTTAGGGTATTTTTTCCATGTCTCGAGGGCATATGGATGCCCTAGTTTTGACACACAAGAATCACCAACGATTCATTCAATTTCATCAATGATTGAATTGAATCGCTTGGCAATTCACATGTGATATGGATAACTTAGTATTTTTTATTTATAAAGTATGATTTTTCATAGACTTTTTTTGATTTTATATGGTGTTTATGAGTTCCAATTCAGTTATTGGTGTTTGATATATTGATACTACTGTGGCTATTGTTGATTATATTTTGTGATGATGTTGATGTTGATGTTATGGGTATGTTTTGATGGTTTATACGTTATTGGTATTTTTAGATGATAATGTTGATATTGATGTATTAATGTAAAGATGCTTTTGATATGTTTTGGATGATGCTAATGCCTGGATATGTGTGTTGTGTCTATAGATAGATGCTAAATTCAATATCTGTTACTCATTTAGTTGACTTAGCATCTGACCTTCCAACATGCTAGATGAATGACTATGAGCATATTAAGGCAGTGGGTATTAATGCTATGAAGGACTTATAGGTGGATTCAACAGAGTGATCATAGTTTGATGTTGGCATTGTTAGAGTGGGGGAATCCTTCCACCTATATTTATTTGGTTACCTACTCGGGAGGATTACGATTACTCTAGAGGATGTACACTGTATCCTGAGACTGCCTATGCATGGAGAGAGGTGTATATATCATTATTACTGAGGTGGAGAGGGCGGATATGATTAATAGATTATATGGAGAGGATGTGGAGGGTGTTCGACATGAGTCAGGGGATTTTGCTCATGGTTAAATTATATTCAGTTAAGATAGAGGCTTGCACCCGTATGACTATGATGATGATGGATTATACTTTTCTTTTTCTTTTCCAGATTCTGGAGGTGGTCATTTCCCATGGACGACGACTAGGTGTTGTGGTCAAGATAATGGAGCACCATCACTACATTTTTTTAGGTACGGTCCTTCTGTACTTGTATAGAACTTTCAGGAAGTTTTGGGTACTTGAAATCCCGTAAGAGGTATGTGATGGATGTGGACATTTCTTCCACAGGATTGGGCCTTTGAGAATATTGTCATTTCTTCAATTAGTGGGGTTACCATGTAGGATAGGTGATGACCCCCCTATGTTTCATGAGGTGGTGGTAGGATGTGGGTCATGGTTCAAAGAGGAGGGACAACATGATAATATCAAAAGTTACTATCTTGATTGTATGTGTGGGTGATAAAGTATTGAGGCCTTAACCTAGGATTTACATGATTGGCTTGAGTACCCAGATTAGTTGATATACTTACCATCAGGATATACGGGTTCAAGATAATAGAGAAGGAAAGACAAGAGTTGCTCCATTTTAATCGTATCAAGGAGAGTGGTTTGGATTGATACAAGATTTGCCTAAGGATCCTGTGGCAGTATTACATATGAGAGGATGGAGACAATGAGACTCCTAGGGCTATTGTTATGAGGCCTATGCTCATTAGTGAGAAGCATGAGGCTATGATCCCTAATGAGGATGGAGAGGTTGACCCTCTTGATGATGCTAGGGATGACCCCAAAGCATACATAGTGTGGTGTAGCCAAGATCACTGAGAGATTTAGATAGGATCCAGATTGCACAGTGAGTTACGTGGGTACTGTGCTTGGGTGGAGGGAGGAGCATAGGGTCATGAGGCCATTCTAGTTTCTTGAAGATGATTATGATATTTGATGATAGTGATGAGGAGGAAGGTGATAGTGATTTAGCTACAGCACTATTACAATAGTGATGGCCGAGAAGGCCGTAGTGGAGGGTGAGATAGATGAGGTAATGTAGAGAGAGAGAGAGGGATGATCTCTTAGGTGTATGAGGATGCCTTGATAGCTGAGTGAGATAGTTTAGTGACTGAGCATGATGTAATAAGAGTAAAATTTGCTCACGCTATCATGGATAAATGAACAAATATTATCAGCAGTAGAGATATGGGATAAGGAAGGATTTGGGGATAATCTGAGTCTTCTATTTATAGTGTGCGGAGTTTAGTGGTGATAGATTAGAGAGCATAGGCTAATGGACTAGAGGCCAGAGGCTAGTGGATTGAGACAAAGAAGTTAGTGGATTGAGACCATATGCTAGCAGGTTGAAGAGAGAACTTGCAGTACTAGGGATGGTTTCTAATGGGCAATTATCAGACACATTATGGGTAGAGTTACAATATTATATTGATATGGTGACTCATGACTATCCAAGATGCTAGATTGTATGATGATTATTTGGCTGCGAAGATGGTAGGTCCCAAGTACTAGTGTAGTGAGTGTGTGTCACCCACCTTAGAGACCAGAGAGAGGAGGTGGCTATGAGGGAGGAGTTGGTGGAGATGTTGGATCTATTGGTGGTGTTGGTGATCAAGGAGGAGAGGGAAGTACTTCCTCCTAACGAGTTCCTAGAGAGTTCCATTTTACTGACTCATGATAGTTATTGATGATAGTTTTGATGTACAACTCATGGAAGCCTATTTTTGTATGACATTGATATGATATATTCTGATATATGGCTCATAGAAGCCCATTTTTTTTATGACATCAATATGATATATTCTGATGGTGATCATGATGTATATGAACTTGATTTATATATATGATGATGATGAGGTTTTATAACCTATTTGTTTTTTTCCTTTGATTCTCATGTATTAATGTTTTTATATGACATGTTTTTAAATTTGAATGTATTAATGTCAGATAGATATGTTAGATTTAATGTTAAAGAATATGTTTTGTAAATAAGTTTGACAGAATGTCATTGAAAGTGGTTGAATGCCTTAATTAATCAAATGACTCAAAATGTGATCTCAAAATGAATTGTACCAAAAATGTGACTAAATAAAATAGAGAGAAAATGAAATGATTTCCTTATTTGGTATGGATTTTGAAAGCTTCAAAGTCACTTGCACTTGTAAATTTCACAAATGTTAAATGTTGATTATCATGTGGATAGTTGCCTATAGTTTATCAGTAATGAGAGAATTGAAGCAAATGTATCTTCCTAAAACATGAAAAGGGTTTTGTATGTGTAGGTTAATGTGGGAAGATGGGTTCTCCTTTTCAATGGGTTCATAGGGAAAATGCCCCACCTTTACATATTTTATTTTGAAGAAAACTGATCAATGCGGAAAGTTTTCTACTATGGGAAAGCTTGATCAAAGCTAGAAGCTCTCCTAGACTCTTTTGATATTGATGTATTTGTTTTGAAGGCTGATCAATCTAGGAATCAGTTTCTACATAGGTAACCATCCTTTCAAGGGTATGGTTTATATTTTTGACTTTGATTTTTAGATATAGCCGTCCTTCGAGGGATTGATCTATATTTTGACTGGTAGTTTTCCTTCGAGGGATCAGACTAATTTTTATATTTTTGAATGTATGTCCTTTGAGGGAGTCTATTATATTTTAAATTTTGAAATGCATCCAAATGATTTTTATACATATATTTTTAAGCTGACGGAAAGACCCTAATAGACCATTTTGAGGAGGGGAGAAGATGTGTATATGACCTACACCCATGTGCCCCATGTCATGCATTTTAGTTAAAACAAGGTAGATGGGTGTAATGATTTAAAGGGGTTCTTCTAAAGAAGAGGAAATTGTCCATAGAAAAATATGAGATGAACATAGCTGTGGTGCTCATATTTAAGGTATATCTAGGATAATGATGGATAACCACATGCTTCCAAATCATTACTATGACAAGATGGATGATTTGATGGAGTGATTTTAAATGTAACTATTGTCATGAAAATCAATCATTTAACAATAGAAAGGATACAAGTGCAAGGCATTCAAAGTTTCCTTTTCAGGTTCATCATCAAGAGAAGCAAGATGATATGCTTCTGACCCATACTTGTGAGTGATGATGTATGGACCGATCCAATTAGGGGAAAAATTTCCATGTTTACTCCATTCTAATTGAGTAACATTTTGATTTTCTTTAAGCACAAGATCACTAATTTTAAATTCATGTTATTTGATATGTTTTTTATAAGCTCATTTAATGCATTCTTAGATAAACCAGATGATGTTTGAGGGCCATTAGAAATTTTTCATCTAACAGTTCAAGTTGTGCTAAGTGGTGTTGGAGATATTCTTCTTCAGGGATAAAATCTTTTAGTGATACATGAATTGGTGGAATTTAAACTTCCAATGGTATGACAACTTCAGAGCCATAGATGAGTGAGTAGGGCATAGCTCTATAGGTATAGAGATGTTAGTTTGATAGGCTCAAAGTTAAAACATGATTTGGAGATGCCAATTCCTACCTACATCATTTACTATTTTCATAAGGATTTTATTAAGTGTTTTATTAGAGGCTTGAGCCTGTCCATTTTCTTAGGGATAATATGGTGATGAACAGCTAAGCTAGATGCTAAAACTATCACAAATCTTTTTAACTTTATTATTTTTAAAGGATTTTCCATTTTTTGTGATAAGTTTATGTGGGATGCCGAAACGACATATAATGTATTGATATATGAAATTGATAATAGGTCCTGATTTAGTCGAGGTTAAAGGAATGAATTCAACCCATTTAGTGAAATATTCAATAGCTATGATAATGGAATGATGTTTTTGAGATGATTTAGGATTGATAGCACCAATGAGGTATAACACCTACTGAGAGAAAGTCCACAAGTCCTGAGTAGGTTGTAATGCCTAACTGGGGACATGGATGAGATTTGAATGAAGTTGACATTAAACACATTTATTAATATATGCATAACAATCCTTGGTGATAGTAAGCCAATAGTACCCTAACTATATGACAGGTTTAGCGATGGAATTTCCACTGAAATTTCCTCCACAAACTCCATCATGAACTTCTTCAATTACTTTAGTTGACTCATGTGATTTAAGGTGTATGCATGAAAAGATTAGTTATTTTAATAAACAAGAAACTAACTAAGTAGCTCCATGATCTAACTAAACCTATCATAAACATCAATATGAGTGCTAAACAAGATAATTTCTACAATAATGAATTAAACTAAAACACTATCATTTTATCTCTAACTACTCTATGATTACTTAAAACATAAAATTGAACCTAGTTAAACCTATGAGAAATCAAATTAGATTTGTTGTTGCTTCAATGGAGGTGAAGAGGTCTCTCCAAAATGGCTACAAGGCCAAGTTAGATACCCTCCTACTAACCTACTATGAAGTTATGGATTCAAGATGGAGGAGCTTCAACAATGGAGGATAACCAAGATCAAATTGCCTATTAGTTTGGCTAATGCAAATGAGGTCTAGTGCCAATATCTCCAAATATGAGAAATTTTTTGTTATGAAAACAAGGTGTAAGATTGAGAGGGAGGAGTGATGCTCATATTTATAGCTTTTGACTTGAAAGAGTTTGGAATTTGGATGCATGTGGGACTAAAGCTCAAAAATTACTTTTAGATTAGATTAGGATAAACATACTTTAGGCTTAGATAAGCTTGGTTTAGGCTAGTTAACTAGGGTTTAGGCTATTTTAACTTGATTAGCAAGTGATTAGAGACTCATTAAGAGTTGGGAGGGGTCTGGATAACCAATTGTGACTGATAGATAGCCTAGGAAGCCGATAGAAGTGGTCTAGAGAGAACTAGGAAGGTTCTGAATGGTCAAAAGGAGGAATGTTTAGCTAATAAGAGAGATATTAGCCAAACAAGTTAATTATATGAGGAATAGGATTCAGAAGGTGTCATGAATGGGCATCTGAGAGTGGAGTGAAGAAGGGGGAATTAACGAAGTGTCGTCAATTGGTTGAATGGGAGGAAATGCTAAGTGTAAGCCATATTTTAGGTGTCTACATTTTCCCCTCTTTGAGGTGACGTAAGCGACGTCACTTAAAAGAAAGTAGACAAGCATAGACAAGTAGAAAATTTTTGAAGGGATAAAATAAAAATGAGTAGAATGGATGATGGCCCCTTGATTGTTGATGGGGTGATAGAAGAACTCGATTTGACGATCGAAAAGATGACAAGAAGAGAACAGAAGAAAGAATAGTGTGAAGAAGAAGAAAAGAAAGGGGATATAGAAGAAAAGTAGTATGAGGAAGGGGGAATGAGCTAACATGCATCCAGTTCCTTTCAAACAAATTTATTTTTCATCATATTGCTAGATATTTTCATCATTGGTCCTTATTAAAAAGAATGAACAAAAGTGTAGTATGACATGGAAAGCCATTTATGAACAAATGTCCATTGCTAAAAACACTGACTCCATGCAACATGCAAAATGCACTGCAATATGAGAAAGTAAAAGATGCCTGACTCCATGTAACATACATAATGCAATGCAATACGAGAAAGTAAATAAGCTAAACTAACAGTGAAACAAGATGCAATTGTTTTTGTTATCGAGATTCAGTTCTGACTTGTGCGAGTTAACGACAAGGGTTGATGATGGTGCCCCAAGCAAGGATACATGCAAAGGGAATAATGGAGGACACTTCATTCTGATGATAAAGCAATGTGCACTATGAAACACTACCAAGAAACTTGTTGTGCCCCAGAGTACAAACAAAGTAAGCATCCTAGCTTTTGTTGATGGAGGTAGATCAAGATGATCCGCGAGTCACGCACATGAATAGATGAGAACCAAAGAGTGACATTTTGTAGGATTATTTTTTTATTTTTAAAAGTATTCTGAAACATATTTGAATGTTTTTATGATTTTTCTAACATATTTGAATATTTTTTATTTTGAAAGTTTTATGAAACTATGTACAGGAAGACGAGGAAGTGTGGATACCCCTAGCGATAGATGGGATGTACAAGGGCAAAAGGCCACACATATGAGAAAGGTGAAGATGCAAAGATGCCCCAATAATTAGGTGGGAGTATTTAAAGGAAAACTCTTCACAGGTAGAAGCGGGACACAAGGACATTATGAATAGGTTTAACATGATGGTGAATGTAAACCAATGAAGTGCTAGGAAGAAGCAAGGATGCCCCCTACATAAGTTGGCCTAAAAGCACAAGATAGAAAGGAAGGAGAGAGATTGTTTTTTTGTGAAAAGCGGACAAAGGTGTTCGAAAACATGGAAAAAAAGTAATCTTATACACATGGATGTTCTGAACGAAGTAGAAGAACGATGTGAATGATATGAATGTAGCTTAGAAGCCTCGCGATGAAGAAGTGATTAGCCAAAGGCACAAATTGTGAGACGAGATAAGAACTAAAGTAAGAGTCTGAACAAGGTCCCCAAAAAAAAAGACACTTGGTAACATACTAATTCTGTTTACTCATAGAGATCCAATGTGTGCACGTGGAATTTAATTACCTCTTGAAGGAAATATTTAATAGACAACAAGTGAAGACACCCTAGCCAATGTGTAGGAATGATTGATTTTTGAAAGGTGATTTTGTGAATGGATGGTGAAGGATAGCCGTACATTACTCCGCTGCCAACCAAGAATCCATAGCCCCGATAGAGATGCATTTGATTTCGATTGCAACATTACTCTACTGCCAGTCAGGCATTCATAGCCCCCAATAGATTTTATTGGAAATACCCCAAGAGAGAGTAATATATCAATTTGATTTTTCTTTGTAGCTTTTTAGCTTTTGATTTTTGATTGATTTTGATTCTTTTGATTTCTGAAAACTTATTTCCGCTCTCTTTTTTGACAAGGGGTTAAGAACCACACATGGATTGATGGAAGGAGGTAGAAGTGATTGTGATGACGACATTGGCTAGTGTCAACAAAATATGTCCAAAAGTTATTCACAACAAGTTATTAGCTGTTGATTGTGATAGGATCTCTAAGAGGTCAGGCGTTCTTTAATTTACCAAGGTAATAAAAGACCAGAGTTTAATGGATACCATAGAGATAAATGTCTCAAAATGTGTGCGAATAGGCTAACCAAAATATCACCCCAAGGGATGAAAATGGTAGGAAGACTTACAGAGGAAGAGAAAGAAAGGAAAGAAAGAACATCCATGTGTATGTAATACCTGATTACAATTTTTGATCTTTGTACCTTTGATTTTGCTTGTGTTTTCTCAATGTTTTTTTTGTATTTTTCCATTGTTTTTTTTATTTTTATCTTTTTGATAGTTTTTGGAAATTTGTGACCAAAACTATCACTCCATGTGATAGGATCCAAAAACGATGTTTTGTAACTTCCTTAATAAGGGAGACTAGGTGCATTTGTTTATCAAGAGTTATGTTATCCCTGATCTCGATGATCGTGGTGAGCTCGTACTCAACAAATGACTATGATTTATCCTGAAACATGGATTTCGTATTTGGGATCTTGAGTTCCCTATCCAAATTTTTATACACTTTGCGCCATACTTGATGGTTACATTGATGTGCGTTCTTGAATCGCGCTTGATTTTTAACCCAAAGATCATGTGAGTTGCTAGGAGCTTTGGAGCTCTTAGGTGTTTTGACCTGAGCTTGATTAAGAAACTGTTTGGGTTTCTTATAAGCTAACAGGTGACTTGTCTGATCCTAGGAAGGAGAAGAAACAGAACGTTGAAGTTTAGAACTGATGTGATAAATGACTGTGGGCTTGCCATAAACCATTGATAAAAGAAATATGTGATGGATGAAAAGGATACGCTCCAAAAATTGAAGAGGATGGGCTATGAGGAGGTGAGCTAGTAATAGAAGATGATGAAGGGCTTCCAGGATATGGCCCTAAGATGGAAGAAATTGGGCTACAAGGACATGGCCTAAGAATAGAAGAAGATGACGAAGGGCTACTAGGGCATGGTCCAAGTATAGATGAGGAGGGACTAATGGGAGGAGGTCCCATAGATAGAAGAGGATGAAGGGTTACTAGGACGTGGCCCAAGGATAGAAGGGAATGGGCTACTAGAAGGTGACCCCACAAGTATGAAATGGAGGGCTACTAGGATGTGGCCCCAGGATAGAAGAAGACGATGGGATACTCAACGGTGACCCAAGAAGAGATTTTGATTAAGGATGATGATAGATAAGGAATGATTTGGTAATGAGAAGATAGGCCATGGCTCAATGCTAGAATTTGGTATCTCATCATGCTTAGAGGAAGGTGAAGATGGAATAGTAGAAGAATCAAGTTCCATGACCTTAGGATCTTCCTTTATGTTTTGTCGAAAAGGATCAACTTCTTCTTCCCAATACACGAGCATATCGAGTACTAGAAATAATCCTTGTTTGCAATCCTCTAGAGAGATATCATCATGTAGTTTGATTATCTCATCATCCTGAGAGAAATCAATCAGTAGAGGTTGTTGTTCTTTGACCATAGGAGGTTGAATAGAAAAAATGGGTTTAATAAGTGGGGAAGATTGATTAACAGAAGAAGATGAAGATGTTCAATGATGTAGACAAGGGGAAGGATTGGAGGAAAGCATCTCATGAATGGATGATTTGGATTTGGACCTTTGTAATTTTTCTAGAAGACGATATAATTTAGGTTGGAAAGCAGGATCACATATCCATCCATTAAGTTGCAACATAGGAGTTGAATTAGATGATTGAATAGAGGGAATTTGAGTCATGGAACTCTTGAACAGAGGAAGAGGTCATTGAGATGATTGATGAAGGAGGTCCTGTGAAGAAAGGGAGGATCGTGACTCGTGAACCGAATTAGATGTTCGATCAATGGAACTTGGAGTTACAGGAGTCTTCAAAGGAGGAAGATGTTTTTGAGGTGAGTTGGAATAAAGGTCTTACGAAGGAAGGGAGGACCATGATTCGAGATTCGATCTAGGGGTATCCGAAAAATAGTTGGGAACCAAGTCTTCAGAAGAAGAGTAGGTGTATGAATGGTAGTTCGGATCTGAATCAGAAGAAGAAGAGTGGGGGGAACCTGAATAATAATTTGGATTAGAAGCATCCAAACCATACCACCAACTATTAGCTGAAGGTGGGGAACAGGGTACCCGAAGGGGATCTCTAACATGAAGAACCAAACGAGGCTTAGTCGTAATGGGAATCTTTTGATTTGAATGCCTAAACATAGGTTCCGTATTGTAGTAAGTGTGAGAAACCGCATGATAGTCAGTCATTGTTGGCATTTCTTAAGCACAGATGTCTAGATCTAGATAGTGTGATGGAACTCCTTCAAAGTGAAGGAAGTGATATGTCCATTTGGGTAGCATAAGGGCAACCAACTAGATATTTGGTAAGTATGGAAATGCATGCATAATTTCCCAAAGAAAGTCTAATGAAAATTAACATTGTGATGATGTAATCTCGATGAGATAAAAAATGATTGTCCTAGAAAACAATTTTTCCAGATGAATAATCACAAGGAACAATCATGCAAGTGTGAAACACAAAACCAATCAACAAGGAAATACACCCTATGCAAATACGTGTGCAAAGGATAGCTCGATGTAAAGATGATCAACACAATGTCAATACTTACGTCAAGTTTGAAATTAACAAGGCGTAAATATTAAAAAAGGGTAGACATGACTCCCAATCAAAGGATACCATGATAAGTTCAACAACCAACAAGGTCTAAATGTTAAAGGGCGAGGATTACAAATGTAAGCCACATAACCACACCAATTGGACACGTCAATCAATCTTCACAAAGAAGTGATTTATTAGTGCCAACATGGTATCAAAATGACACAAATAAAGTAAGCAACACTCTTCAATATTTTGGACAATGTTTGAAGAAGAACTAAGTCAAATTATACTAAGGATGTGTTAAAATGTGTGCAGCGTAATGCCACAATGTGGATACTTACATCATGTTTACGAAAAACACAACATAATTATCTTAATTGTGTTGAGATAATGTGAAAAAGGTAACACATCAAAGGGAGATCAAATGATAACTCAATCCAAAATATGATGATGATATTGAAATCAAGATCAAGTGGCCATCAAAGATATGAGGATGCATCCACATACTTTAGACGTTTAACAACTCAGCCGTAAACATGGATGAGTGTAAACGGACAAAAAAGTGGTGAGCACTATCTATGACAACACTCCCAAAATATGCCTTCCCTTGTCTTGAATGGGCAACAAGAACACAAAAGGTATGGATGAGAAATAAACTAAGCACCACTTGGGTAGAGCTTCACCTCGCCCGAAGGTGAGAAAGAAGCTAAGGTAAGTAAAACGTCATCTAATTTTTGTGATGAAAGGCACTTAGATCCAACTTAAGTGGATTATTTGCCATTTTTGAAAAACAATTTTTTGAATCCAAACAAGTTATCACTTCATGATGGAAAAGATGCGACAAAGGACTAATAAATTGGGCCTCAAGACAAAATGGCCTCCTTAAAAAAAATCTCTCAACTAGGTGCTACAAAACCATCTAACGGTGGGCACAATTTACCCAAAAAGTCACACTGACTAATTTAGGAGTATCTCGGATTTGCCCCCTTCAAGTACAATGGGCACTAAATGCATCCATCGTGTACTCTTACTAGGGTCGCAATATGGAAAACTTTGTAATGCTAACTCACAAGGAAAACTAGTCAAGTGGGTAAGCGAGGCGCTTCCTGTTTCATCCATGAGGTTACACAATGGTGGACTACTTTAGGGTTCCTAGTACCACCACCATTTTTATAGCTTAAGGTGTTATGCCAAAGGGGTTACGTTCTAGTTAAGCAGAGAGGGACGTACCCTTTTCCGAAACCTGCAATACAGTGTTTTGAATATGGTGTGTTTTTTTTATCTTTTTAACTTAAATGTGGTTTTAAGTGGCACACCATTTGGCAACCTACAAGAACACATGTATTATAATTTTTGTGTTTGTTTGTTTTGATTCCATTCTTTGACATGCGATTTTGGTCCTACATACCAAGATTAGTAGTTTTCTACAAAATATCATGGTATCAAAAGAGAGTTTGCATGTTGATTTTGATTCCTAAGATCACCAAAAAAGCCGCGAAGGAAGAGTATACACAACGCGGAAACCCAACTAAAACAATATATGGAAAATAACTTAAGTGTTTTGTAGAAGGAAACTCTTTTTAGCCAACTTTTAATTTTAATCCATTTTAAAGCTTAAATTGAAATGTTTTGGAAGCAAAAATAGAAGGTTTTTGAAATGTTTTTTATTCCCAATATCACCTAAAAGGTGCGAGGGAAGACCATACGCATTTCAAAGGACCCCTAAAAATGAAAAATGTGAACACTAAATTAAGTTAGCATAAAAAAATGATGGAAAAGTAACCTATAAATCACTATTAGTGTGACAAATCCTTTCAAAGTGTTATAATGGTCAAGAAAACAAGTTTTCAGACTTTAAGACACGTTTAAAAAATGACTATTTACCTAATAATGTAAAATCATAAATTTTCATAACTCAAAATCCTAATTTTATGATTTCATTATGTAGTTCTCTTCAATACCTTTCCAACGCAACAAAAACAGAGTCATTTCAAGCTCGGGAGAAAAAGTTATGGCCACCGAAAGATTGGTAATGAACACAGTTCGACACATACACGCCCATGTACTGATAAGTACGCACCTGCTCAATGGGTACGTGCCCAATTTGATGGATACGTGCCCCAGTGTAAAAAAACACAGTCATCGTTATGGATATATGCCCAGAATGATGCATACGTGCCCCTTTCAACGGATACGCGCCCAGTGTAAAAAAAATAGTAACAGTGACAAATACGCGCCCAGAATGATGAAGACGCACCCAGAATGATGCATACGCACCCCTTTCAATGGATACACACATGTTTTGATGGAAACAAACCTATTTTGATGTGTACCCATTGATTCAGGACATGTACGCACACCCCCCTTAAAACCTGTAAAATACACGGAAACAAAATTTTTTCAAAAGAAAATAGGTTAGTTGTTAGTCAAAGAAAAATATTTCTAAACCAAACCCAAAAAAAAAATGCAAATGAAGGCTGTTTAGCTATTCTTAGAAACTAAAATGAGTAAATAACAAGCTATTTAACCAAAAAAATCTTGCAAATGAACTTTGAAGAACTCAAAAGACCTTCATTAATGGAGGATGGACATAAGTGTCCCACCGGGCATGCCAAATGTATGCATGAGAAGATTAACTATGTTAATAAACAAGAAACTAACTAAGTAGCTCCATGATCTAACTAAACCTATCATAAACATCAATATGAGTGCTAAACAAAATAATTTCTATAATAATGAATTAAACTAAAACACTATCATTTTATCTCTAACTACTCTATGATTACTTAAAACATAAATTAAACCTAGTTAAACCTACTATAAATCAAATTGGATTTGTTGTTTGCTTCAATGGAGGTGAAGAGGTTCTGAATGGATGAAAGGAGGAATGTTTAGCTAATAAGAGAGATATTAGCCAAACAAGTTGATTATAGGAGGAATACGACTGAGAAGGTGTCATGAATGGGCATCCGAGAGTGGAGTGAAGAAGGGGGAATTAACGAAGTGTCGTCAATTGGTTGAATGGGAGGAAATGCTAAGTGTAAGCATATTTTAGGTGTCTACATAAGGCACCTTAACAAGATACCATCAAAACTAAGTTTGTAAAGGATATTGCCTATAATAACAAAGTGGGTAACGCATTGAAGAAATGATCTTTTAGTGTTACGTGATAAGTCAGATGGGATTTTGGATTTAGCAAGGTAGTCATAAATTTGAGTATACCACAAATCAGTTCGAATTATTGTCAATCAGCGATGTTGATAGGAACGGAGTTCATTTTTATGTGAAGGATAATCTAATATGTAAACTGATCAACAAACACTTTAGTTTTATCTTTTGACTCTTTAGTTTCTAATGGGATGAGGGATCCTAAAGAGGCCATTGTATTTGTAATTTTTTTGGTGGATTTGTGGGATGGTTTGGATAGTGTAATGATCAAAAGCACCAAGAAGAAAGTCAACATTGGCTTTTTATTTTTGCAAGATATATGTTTTTACATTGATATTCTCCTTTAACTTGAATAATGACAAGTTGTGAATCTCCATAGATGTCTAAGATGTGAACGCCTAGGAGAATAGTTGTTGTAAGGCCCATGATTAAATCTTCATATTCTGCCATGTTATTGGTACATTCGAAAGTTAACTTTGAATGATAATGGAATAGGAATTCCCCAAGAAGGTATGATAACAAACATCAGGCCCTCCCCCTTACTGGTATTTAGATCCATAAAAATAAGAGAGTCATTTTGACATAGGAATAAATTCATATTCGTCGACATTACTAATGGATTCATCTGGAAAATATTCATGAGGAAGTTGATTTTCAAGAAGAGGAGCATCAAAAAGCTAGATCTACAATATCTTGACCCTTAATATATTTATGTGATATAAACTTGAGGTCAAATTCGGTCATAATCATAAGCCATTGGGTGATATGATCGCTATGATATGGTTTCCAGAGTGTATGGTCTTGAGTGGATTGAAGCTAGTGAAAACATAAGTTTTATGATTAAGAAGATAATGATCATAACTTAGAAGTGGCAAAGTATAAAGAACAACATAACTTTTCAACTTCAATGTAATGAGTTTCATATTCATGGAGTATGTGGCAAATGATATAGTATATGGCTTGTTCATGACCCTGATTATCACAGTGAGTAAGCATGGATCCTAGAGCATGTGTTCTGAAGTAGATATGTATAGATAAAATGGAACTCTCCCTCATGAGGTGGGGGTAAGCATAGGTGGTGATAGAGATATTTTTTTAATTAGTCATCAAAGGATTTCTAACAATCATAATCCCAATGAAAGTTTATGTCCTTGTGGAGAAGATGATGAAATTGCTGACAATGATCAGAAAGTTGTGATATAAAATGTTAGATGGACTGCATAGTTTACCTTAAAGGCTACGTAATTGTGTAAGATTGGATGGAGGAGGAATTTCAATGATGGCTTTAACCTTTGTCTGGGTCAACTTCAATACCTTGAATAGATATGATGAATCCTAAAAATTTTCTAGTGAGGACACCAAAAAATTCATTTTTCAGGATTGAGATGAAGATAATACTGAATGAGATGAGTAAATATTGATTCAAGGATGGTAAGATGATATTTACATTGTTTGGATTTTCCTAAAAGGTCATCAACGTAATCTTCAAATGTTTTGTGGATGAGGTCATGAAAAATTGTAGGTCATGATGCATTGATAAGTAGCTATCTTGCATTTTTAAGGTTGAATGGCATAACGTGGTAGCAAAATCAGGTTCCCCAAGGGGTAATGAAGGATGTTTTATGTTGATCATCGGTGGTGATAAGAATTTGATTATAACATGAAAATCCATCCATAAGGGAGATCATTTCATGGCTGGCTGTTAGGTCAATGAACTGATCTATGTTTGGAAGAGGGAAATAATCTTTAGGAAAAGAAAGATTAAGATCCTTGAAGTCTATGTAGATGCGTAACTTGCCTAAGGCTTTGGTTATGGGGAACAATTTTAGAGATACATTGTGGATAATCAATGGGTATGATGAAATTAGTAGATAAAAGACATGTTGTAACTCCTCTTTGACAAGAAGAGCTATGCGTAAGATGCATCTTATGGAGTTTTTGGTTGTTCCATATTAGCATCAAGATATGTGACAATGTTATGTATGAAAATATTAGGATCAATTCTGGACATATCACTATATGACCAGGACAAAGGCTTGATAATATTTTGATAAGAATTAGGTAAAGTCATCTAGTTCTTACATATTTAATGATTGACTGACCTTAACTATGGGAGGATCCTTAAGGGTTCCTAAGTTTACGTTGATGGTGGATTCGTTAAGGAGATTTGGTGTATCATATGGTAGGGATTTTTGAAGGAAATTGATCCTCACCTCCCATATGGGAAAGGATTTCTTGGTCATCATTGCAGTAAATGATATTTATAATGGGGAGTAAATATTATTCAACCATTTGTTGCCAAATAAGAGGTAAGTTGTTTTAATGAAATGGTCGGATTGATAAGTAAGCGGTCCTAAGGGTATGGTATTTACTAAAAAAAATTCAGGCAAGATGGATACAAATGTCATCTATGTCTATAGATACCTTTAGGGGCTGAATCAATGTCCATAGGATCTCCAGGGGATGCATCTATATCCATAGGATCTTTAGGGGCTGTGGATGATGATAGTTTTAGTTCAAATGTAATCGATGTGGATGGCCTCGAGCCAAAGTTTCTTATATCATAAGCCATATTTATCATAATTTTTGAAGGAGTAGTGGACTATTAAGTCATTTGTTCCATGTTTGTAATAGTCAAGGCTAAAACATTTCCATGCACAATGTTGAGGGTACATATAAGTGAAACTTTGGGATTATTTAAAGATATGAAATCTAATGTGAATGACTTAGCATGGTTTGGATTGATAGAGTAAGATGAAGGATTATCACATACCCCATAAAAAAGGGTTGTTTTAATATAAGTCAAGGATATAAGGTATAATATCCCCATACATTAGGCTTGTAAATGGGTAATCTTATCAGGGTGACCATAATTGTTTAGGTGAAGGGATGGAATTGAGCATGCAGAAGGTGGTATTCCCCATATCATAAGATGTTTTAGAATGTTACCAACGAAGGAATCATCTAGAAACTTGGAAGAAAGAATGAGAAATGCTAGTTATATGCTTCATCAAGACAATTCTGAGATGTATTTAGGTATAAGGATGTCATTTGGATGATATGTCATGTAATAATCAGACAAATGGATTTGGATCTGTGATGAACTATAATTTTTTTACTTTCATATTTGTATTTAAGATAACGGTGGAGTGTAAAAGAAACACATCATATAGTACATATCCAGGGGTGTTCTAAACAACATGCTATATTGGAACTCTCCTTATATATTGTAAAAGAGTTTGTTTGAGGTCCTACTTGATGAATTTAAGTGGTATAATAACTGTGCATGATGTGGGTGAAATAGTGTTGTTAAAGGATCATAGTAATGTTAAAGTTTGGCCAATGAAGGAAGGAAATAGTTTGAGTTTATTGAAAGCAATTCATGATATAATATTGATATGGCTATCTCCCTCATTAATCATGACTCTTCTCACTAAGGACATCATTGGTTTGAGAAGTGATAAAGAGTGGTAAATCATATCCCTCTGGCCTTAGCAGAGAGAATCTTAGTATAAATTAAATGATATAGTTGTGGATTATTTAAAGGCCCCTAAAAAATTTGTGAAGGATGAAGTGTCATTTGTCTGAACACTGTTATTAATTTGGAGGGCTTTAATTATAGCTCACTTATGAGAAGGCAACATATAAACCATCTCATAAAGTCAAAATTTGATAGGATCTCGATGTAACTATTTAATAACAACCGTTTATATTAAAGTACATGATGAGGGTGGCGCAGTAAGTATTGCAACTTTGGACTTTGGGTGATGTTGTTTTATCGGACAATTCAAGAGCTATGGAAATAGATAATTTAGGCTTATTAGAAGAAGTGGATAACTTGGGAGGTGGAGGTATAGCCACACAATATTTATCTTTCTTAGGCTCAAATGTGATATATGTTATAATTTTTTGAACGAGTGGTGGCAATGCGTATGGTGTCATCAATATGATGAGAAGAGATTTTAGACATAGGATATTTAGATTTAGATGAAGATGATGATGTGGTTATTTGGTTCAGAAGGAAGGAAGGACAGATTACCAATGTTTTAGAGAAATAAGGTGAAACATCCTTACAATATTCTATGGAATGTCCTTCATGTCTGAGGGTAATCAAAAGATACATTAAAGTCATACAAATAACGGGTTTCAATCCCTGAGAGTCAAATAGTTTGGGAGGTGGGTAATGTTATAATTTATTGTTGGAGGAGGACATTTAGGATAATTGCATAACACCCCCTCAGTGCATATGTGGATTGGTAGTGAAGTTTTTGGTATCTTGTCTTCCTGGAGGAAGTAATAACTTTCATTGTGGGTTATTGGGTTATTTGTAGTTGAGTATTCTTAAATGTAATGATGGTAGATGAAGGATGAGGACCTAGTGGGGAAGGTTGGTAAAATAATTCTTGGTATTGGAATGATAAGATGGTTACTAGAATTGGAAATGAACCTTCTAGAAGGAGGTGAGAGAAAATGTCTAGGGACCATGGAATCAATATGAATCAAGGAAGGTATAAGAAATAATTTTGAAAACTTTGAAAATACCTTGTTTGTGAGGTCCTTTTGTGGTTTTGAATGAGCCAGGTATGGGTGTAGAGGTAACTTGTTGATGAAGGAAGGGAGGTTTGAATGATAAGTAGTTGATGATATCTAAATGAGTTTTGGATTTTCTGGGTTTCATATCGAGTTGATGTAGGCATAATTGGTATTTGTACATGGAGGACGAATGTGGGTTTATGATTATCTCAGGAAAAAGATTTTTGTATCATAATTTTTTCGAGAGGTGTCATAATTATATTTATAAATAAAGGTGTATATGTAAGTGTGGTTATACTAGAAGATATTATTTGTGGGGAGATAGATTAAATAGTAACTTGTGAAAAGGATGGGAGAATAGTTTAAGTAACGTCGCTAGTAGATGGGGACTTGGTAGATTTGATGTTTAGGTTTAACGGATGTCAATGTTGATTTTGTAGATGTGAGTATTAGGTCAATAGGAATTGATGTGGACCCAGTAATAGGAAATTTTTTAGTGATAATATCGATAGTATGATGAGAATAGATGAACATTTGTTTGCAGTTGTTTTAGTGGAAGGGAGCACGATTGGGAAAAGGTTATTTAAATATGTCAATATTTTGATTTGGGGGTGTATTTGGATTTTTTAAGTGAGGGTCACCCCTGTCAATTAAATATTGAAGAACATTTCATAATGTACGACATATTTCCATGTCGTGTCCCTTAACCCTATGGTATTTAAAATAATCATTAACTTGATACCAAGAGGCTTTGAATACAGATGTGTCAATAGGCTAGATAGGTGGGAAAGATACCATGTTTGCAGTGATCAACTTATAAAATATTGTGCTCTAAGTCACTCCTATGGGTGTATAGCTATATTGTTGGTAGGAATGTTAAGTAATAGTTTTTTCTTTAGGAGAATATTTGAATACTACAACGTTATTAGATGACTTGGAATTGTCAAGATTAGATGATGATTTTGATGGGAATTAAGTCTGTGGCTTCTTAGGATGAATTTTAACTCGACCATATTCTAGAGCTCGCAGTTGCAATTTATGGGCCATGGTCAAAGCTTTGTCAAAGGTCTGAAATGATTGAATTTGTAATGTTGATGAAATATGATTAGCACATGATTGGCAGAAAACTTAAATCAATTTTTCTTGTGGTAACAAAAAGGAAAGTTGATTGATCGTACCCCTCCAGTGGGAAACAAAATCAGCAATGGACTCATCCTCAAACTATTTAATAGCATAAAGGTCATTAATAGTGACTTTGCGGGCTATGTTTATGGAAAATTTCTCTAAAAATAATCGTGCAAGTTGTGTAAAGGAGAAAAGGGAATATTGCGGAATGATCTTGTACAAATCCAAAGCAAGACCGACGAGTGACATGGGGAAAGTCCTCAGCATGAGGTCTTGGCCATGAGCTATTAGATAGAAATTGTGGCAAAAGGCACAGATGTGTTGTTGAGGATATTCTTTGCTATAAAATTTGATAAATTTTGGAAGGTTCTAATGAGGTAGATATGCTTTGTACGAGACTGAGGGGTGAATAGGTTCATATGAAAATTTGATCATAAGAGATTTTATTCTTGGGTACAGGTGGGGTAGCTTCTAGACTAGATATATGGTTCATGAGGGCTTGAAGGGGATCGGGTTGTGCCAGTTGCTATGAGGATGATCCAGATTGGAATGAAAACTGGCTAGGTTGTGAGTATATCTGGTACTGTTAAGGGATATTCTATTGGTAGGGAATGTTTTGTTGAGGAATTTTTTTTTGGAATGTTGTGCTGTGGAATATTATAAGTAAGTGGAATTTTTTATTGAGTAATGTACTGTTGAGAAAGAATATTTTGTTGTGGGATATTTTCTATGGGATTTTTTTTGTGGGATATACTGTTGAGGAGGAATACTTTATTGTGGGATATTATAGGTAGGTTAGGACACTAAAGGTTGTGACAGTTGAATATACTGATAAATATGTGGGATAAATGTAGTGGTAAATGGTGTTGAATAAGGAGGTGGTTGTTGATAATACATTGCAGAGGTAGCAGAAGGTGGTGTTTTTTGTAGGATGTTCTGCATGGAAATAGATAGTGTTATGGAGATTAGTGGCTACCATGGTTTTGGTATGTGTTGTGAAACAGGGTGAGTGGTGGTGATAGCACTAGTATTGATTAAAGGAATAGATGTCAGAATGGACATAGTGATATTTTGAATATTGTTAATTGGTTGAGATACAAAAATATAAGCAACAAAAAAATCATTGGAGGTGTGTGGGTAACTGAGGATTCTGGAGGGCTAGAAAATGGAGCACTAGTATTGTTTTATGGAGGTTTTGAATCAGTGGAAGGCTCAGATGAGTATGTATGTTGTTGGGTAGTTGTGTCTTGAGAAGAGATCGTATGAAAACTAAGAATAGGAATGGAAGATGAAACTCTTGATGCTTCAGGTTGACTTAAAGGTGGGTATGAATGTATTTATTGAATGATAGGTTGGTAGTTTGGGTCAATAAGATGTGAAACCCTAGATGAAGGATCAAGGACATATTGTGGTGGTTTGAATATAGATTGTTGGTTTGAATCAATAGGATGTGAAGAACTAGGGATCAGGAATATTTGAAGATGGTTCGGGTCTGAATGGTTAGAGTTAAACACCCCTAGTTGCAAGATAAGCATTGAGATCAATGGGGTTTGAATCCAACATTTCTTTGAAAACACGGTCTCCTCTTTCAAAGAAAGAAGGTTAAGAAGATTTTGATTGTTACCTGGGAGAATATGGTTATTCATTTTCTTCTTGTTCAGATTTATGGAAGATTTGACTACGAAACTGACGTGAAGAATTTAAGAGACATTGTCACATTTATTCATTGTATTGTTCCTCTATTTCATTCCATGATAATTGATGTGGATATGTAGGAGTAGATGTGATTTTTTGATGAAATGGGTTTTGTTGTTGTAATGGTTTATAAAATGTAGCAGATAATGGTGTAAATATGTTAATAGATAAAGGTGTAGGAAACGGTGTAGATAATGGGATATTTTGTTTCAAAGATATAGGTAATGATGCAGACATATTGTCGAAGGTTTGATTTTGGGCTTGTTGTCTAGTTTGTACCATAGTAAACAAACAAACACTCACCTAGTAAAAAAACTAAATGGGTTTATTTATAATAAACAGGAAAAGACAAACAGTGAATTTTATTTTTTTAGGTTTTCTTGATTTAATTATGAGAAAATTAAATGTATAAAATGATAAATGAAGATCCTAGGAAATGGTGAGTTATATATGTTTTCAAGTGTTTAAGGGTGGAGTCCTCGATATACCTGAAGGTACGTGAGGACCAACTCTATATCGCTGCTGATACAGGCTTGGTATTGGGGTCTACCCCCTCACTTCATGGTACCACTGCAATAAGTGAGTTGAGTGTTGTGTCAATATATCGATAGACAGATGGTTATACTCGTCCAGAACACCGATTTGGCTTCTGCTCTTGGGGATCAAATCCCAGTAGGTATCCACCTGGGTGGGAATCGTTTAAGTGTGTTTTGATGTTTGATTGTGAATTGGTTGTGTGAGGGAAAATAGAGTGAATGTAATTGATTACCTTCCTAATTAAAACTATGTGAAGCAAGAAGTATGCAGTTGTTCATTTCAAAATCCAAAAATGAAATGTTGATTTTGATGAGGACAATCAACCAATAATGGAATACTAAAAGTAAAGAGATGGATTTAGGAATCACCATGATAAATACCCCCTATATTTTATTTTATTTTAGCAATTTTTTTAAAGCAATCAAAAGTAGCTACAAAAATAACAACTTGTAAAACCAAGTTAGCAAGAATATCAGAGAATTAAAAAAAAAGATTAGAAAGCAATCTATAAAGCAATGAAAAGGACTCAAATAAATTGTTGGTAATTGTAGGAATCATTAGCGATTGATCAAATTGTTGGCAATTACTGTATAGAGAAAAAAAAATGAAAAATAGATACTATTTTTAACAATGAAATGAGGGATAAGTGTCCCACCATGCATGCTAAGATGTTGAGGATAAATCCTACCTCTTCAACTTAAACTTAATAAGAAAGAAAATAAGAATTACCTAGCCTCAGAATGATGAGATATGTACGATATCATAATGTTCATAGATAATGTATGACGGACAACGAGCAATGAGTTAATACTAGTAATCTCGTGACTTGGACCTCCTATTTCCATCTAAATAATCCATGTTGGATAAAGTATTCTAGATAAAATATTTGTAATGGAAGATTAAAAAAATTAAATGAAGACTGATGAAAATTATAGAAGGACAATAATAGCAGGAATTGCAGGCGATTGCAACAATAGTTGACGATTCTGGAGAATAATGACAAACTAATAAAATGTGGTGTTTAGCTTATTAATTAGAAATTGTGACCCTATAGAAACTTAAATAATTATGTAAAATAAATAAATGAACACATAACAGTACCTAGATCTTTTTGTAAATTTGTGAATAATTGTTGACCTTGGTGACTGATGGTATATGAAGTTGATGAAGCCTACAATCGGACTAACATGATGTTGAGCTGCAAGAGTTCTGAAACAATTTTGAGATGTTTGATAAGTGTTGGGATGTTACTGGACAATATAGAAAACTCTTTGATACACAAAAATACCCAAGTAAAATCTCAGACTCGAAAAATGTTGGTGGATGATCCCCAAAGAGAGACTCAAAAACTCTCTTAAGTAATCGTTGGCGACTACCCGAATCATCGGTGATTTTGGTTTGTTTAGGTTTATTTAGTAAATGGTTAGAACATAATGCTAAGTCAAGGTTATTGTTTTGGATTTCAACATGGTATTTTGTTAATTTGTTCAAAATGTATCAGGTTAGCAGTGATGATGAAGGAATAAACTAAATTTGTCTAGATTATATTATGATTTAGCCTAATCTAGGTTTATAGACAATTTTAATAGGTTAATAGATTATAATGATAGATTTTTCGAGATAAGGGAGTTAGGGAATAGGTTAAAAATAGTTTTTAGGGAATATTTGGATAGTTAGGAAAATGATTAGGTTAGGTTGGATAATTAGGCATTATTTAAGATAAAGGAAAATAACGATTTTCATAGGTGGATATATTAATTTGATTAAATGGTGTATATGTTATGAAATATTAATTAAAATAGGGATGAAGTAGGTGGCCTCGGGCATGTATTTAATTAATTAGATAAAGGTAAAAGGGGGGTATGAGATATCAAAATAATTAATTAATTGAATAGAGATGGTGTTTTGTGGGATGTCATGTGTTTAATTAATGATTTCGATAAAGATGAGGGAGTGTAGATTTTTAGTGTGTACAACTTGATCTTACCTAAATCAAACCTAGTTTAATGCTATTGTTCTCATTTAAATGCTAGTGTGTGGCCTTTCATGCTAGCACATGGGAAGACATGCTAGCGCACTCAAAGCCCTGCACTAGCGTTAACACACTAACTTCCCCTAGCTATAAAACACATTAAATGCTCTAAAATTTCAAAATTTTGTGTTACTTACCGGGACAAACTCTTCAGGAAGCCTACCGAACTCTCAAACTTGGTCAGTGTGGTGTGTACAATCTTGAAGTCATGTCATCTCTCTAAAAAATAGAGCAAAATATCTGAATAAGGAAATAGGGTATGATAAGACAAAATGGGTCACAATGGATTTAACCCCTCCCACCCTGCTATTTATACCCTCCTATCCCTAATTCTTCATTTTTCTTACCTCCCAGGGGCCATATTACTAACAAGATTCCTTTGTATTCCTCTCGCTACATGTTGGTGCTCCGTCGCGATGATTTATTGCCTTAAATTGTCATTTTCACTGATGTTTCTCCTCATTGGGGCATATTTTTACTTCCTGTGATCCTTGTCGGCACACCACGCATGTCATCATTCTTCTATAACACATTCTTCCCAAAATTTTCAAAAATAAGAAAAATTGGTAAAATTTCGAAAAACCAAAAAAATTGGTAAAACTTAAAAAAACCAAACAAATTTGTAAAATTTAAAAAATCCAAAAAATAAATAAAATTTTCAAAAATCCAAAAGTTGGTAAAAATCATTCACGCATCTGAATCATTAGTTGGACACAACGTCCTCAAACATTGAAAATTGTCATGTAAAACATCTCTCTTTGATCCTCGCTTGTTCTCATGCATGACTTATAGATCATTTTGGTCTACCTCCATCAACAAAAGCGGGTTTTCTTGCTATGTTTGTATTTCCTTGCACAATAAGTTTCTTGGGGCAGTTTCATAGTGCATGATTGTTTTTTCATGGGACTTATATGTCCTTTGTTTATTCACCTTACATGTATACTTGTTTGGGGTGCCAGTTTTAACCCTTTTCATATAACTCGAATAGGTGAAATCTGAAGCTAGATAACAAAAACATTGGTACAACTATCTTGAACGTTGTTTGGTTGAGAATTTTTGTTTGTACTTGTTTGGTTTCTTATCTACTTGTTTACTTTCTCATATTACATTACTTCCTGCATGTTGCATTGAGTCAGTCCTCATAACAAATAAAAATTTTCTCATAGATGGTTAGTTGATTACATTGAGAAATGATGATAACAAACGACTATTAAGCCAGGTGGGTTGAAAGTTATCTCCATTTTCTCCATATTTTTTTTCCTCGTCACCATTTTCATCTATCAAAAATTTTCTTCAACACCACCTGGGGCAATAGGGATTATATTTATTTCCCTTTCCCCCATGTTGCTTTTATCCATTGAAACACCAGATTTTCTTTTCCACTCACTCACATTGCACACTCACCTATTAGGATTGTGTTGACACTTTTTTTCCTTATTCTTTTTCAATCATCAATCGACCTCTTTCATCACCCCATCGACACTTTAGAGGGCATCCTTCATTCTACTAATTTTTCTTCCATTCCTTCAAAATTTACTTATTTATAATTATCTACTATCTTTGAAATGGCATCGCTTATGTCACCCTAAAAAGGGGAAAATGTAGACACCTAAAATACTCCTTCGTAGTTTTAATACTAAAATTATACTGATCAGAATATTTCTGGTCATTTCCATTATAAATAGTGATTTCTCGCTAATTAAATAATATTCCCCTCCATTTCAGTCAATCAAAGACACTTCATTAATTAACTAGCCTTTACCCCATTCTGAATGCCAATTAACGACACTTTGTTAGTTATAATCCTCCTCAAATCAATTAATTAAATATTATTAATTAATTAATCCTTTTTAAAATTGTGCTTAATTAATAAACCTTCTTATTAATTAAATCCCCCTTTTAAATCCACTAAATCCTACCCATGTCCCTCTAAATCACCTTCAAATACCTTTTATAAGCTTATCCTAGCCTATTAATTAATCCTAGTTGATCAATTAAATCATCTCCAACTCCAATGAGTTGTTAATTACTAATTAATCCCTCTAATCATGATTATCCCTTCTAATTATACTTTATCATTTATCCCACATTCTCTATGTTTATAGCTTCTCCCAAATTGGAAAGCTATATAAATAACCTACCTCCCTCTTTCACACAGTACACCACACTTTTTCTAGTGAAATTATAGGCATATGATAAAGGAATTCTCCATCATCAAAGAAGCTTATTGATCTTGCATCCATATATCCTCTCTTTGCATAGAGTAGTAAAGGAAGATCCATACATGGAAATTTAAACATATTGGAGAGACCCTTTCCTTTTTAAGGAGATAGCCATCATTTGATTTCTTTGTAATCTTAAAAGCAATTTACAATCTAGAAGGCATATCCAACTTAGTAAGGAATGGCTTAATGTTTTCAAAGTTCCATTTGGATGCATTAATTTATCTTTTGTTCTTACATAGCCTTATCATGATGTTTTTATTAAATTATATTTTTCATGTGAATCTACTTGGTGTTAGTTTCTCTTATTTATGCTTAGTTTCTTTAATATGCATACAATTATCAAATACTTGCCAATGCCAGATATTATCAGGTAAAGAGGGTCGAACCAATACTTCCACCTCAAACTTGCAATAAGGGGATGAATCTTGAGTGTCATACTATGAACCCAAGATTGTTAATCTATTAGCTGATACATTTTGGCTTCTCTCATGGTATTTAATATTAAATAAATCAAAACATTCAATGAGATCCCAAACTACATTCATGTTCTGTTTTAATATTTGTTTTTTGCTACATATAGATTTATTACTTGTTTAATCACTAATTCATAATCCCCTTTAACTACGAGGTCCTTGATCCCATGTCTTTAAGTAATTCTTAATCCTAGCATAGTACTTCATACTCAGCCACATTATTGGTGCATTCAAAATTCAATTCAAAAGAAAAATTGAATGACTCAATGCTTCGAGAACTCAACACCACTCCTGCACCATTACTACTACTTGAGCATGATCCATCAAATGTCATGGTCCAAGGTACTATTGGGTCTTCAGAATGAATATTTACATCCAGACATTGATCTTAAAAATCAACATTGCCTATAAAATTATCCATGTCTACATCAGCTAAAAATGCTTCAGAAGAATAATTGGTATGCTCTTCAATGAGGTGTAGCATCTTATCTTATCCGTATCACTTGAAAAAATCCCCTTCCAATAATATGGAAGCATATGACATATCCATTTGGACACTTTCTCCCACACTAGCTTACCACCTTCTTGACATCAACATTCCCCATTTGGTAGGGTAGTCAACAATGACTATGTTCATATTCAAGTACTTCCCTATATGTGTTTCCATTTTTAAAATCAATCCTTTCACATAGCCCACCATAGTTACTTCTCTATAATCCATAGCATAACATCTACCAAAATCAGTAGTTATCTTAAGGCCTAGCTCATTCATGACTATAAGAGGTATAATGTTACATGAAGCTCCAGAATCAAATATATAATTGTGTAAGAGCCACCCATTTATAATAAGTGATGTGAAAAATGGTTCAATATCCAATGGTGTTTCCACTAAAGAAGTTCCCAGATATACCTCAGGGGGATTTTCCATATATTCTTTAGTTTCTCATACTTCTTCTTCAACAACTATGGGAGATGATTTCTCATCAACAAGCTCTTTATTGGAAACAAATTCATCTTCTTTAAATCCCAAATACTCAAAGGCCCACCTTTAATGCTCAAGGATCCTTAACAATTTTAAAATGGGAACTATAATCTTTATTTGACTTAAAATATGAGCCACATCACATACATTATACTTGGGAAGGGGGTCATTGTAAGGCACCACTACAATTTTGTCAGATGGTAAAAGGTTCTTTTTAGTGGGGTTTGGGGAAGAACTTATTGGCTCATGATGAATCACAGGAGTTCTATTTAATACATTTTCTGAGGATAACCTTTGGGGATATTAGAAATAATAGGCATATTTTCTTTGGTTTCAAGAGCATGTCCTTTAACTTGTCTATTTCAAAGATTTTACTCCTTTTCATGAGAAATTGCAGCAATGATCAACAATTTTCTATCATCACTAGAAGGAGCAAACCCATCATACTTCTTGATCATAAAATCTATTAGATAATCAAATTCATTATTAGGAAATTCAAAATCTTGGGCCATATCATCCTCAATGTTAATTTCAACATGGAAATACTTAATATTTTCAACACAAATCTAGAAATCAAGTACATTTTGGGTGGAAAGGAGGTCAATAGAAGATACCTCCCACTGACATTCTAGTTGGCATTCCATCATGCACACATCATTGAAATCATCTTCATCACTATCATCATTTATAGGTGGATCACAAGGCACATGGGGCATAAAGCATTTGTCATACCAATCAATGGCATGTTCTTCTTCAATAACAACTATTCTTCCCTCTAAAGGGTCGAGAACTGCTTTGTTATCTCTAAAATTATGTTGCCTACTATTGTGACCCATAGGTCCTTTTCCTCTATCTTCATCCCAGTGCTCTCCTCTAGCTTGATGTATAGATCTATTTTGTCTAGTGTTTTGATGTTAATTCTGAGGATTGGGAGACAATACCTTTTCATTTCTTGCTAATTTGTAAGAAAGTTTCCTTAACAACCCCTTCCAAATTTTTGACAACTTCTTCAATGTCAACTATATTTCTATTATGAGGCTTTTCTGGGTTAACCAACTTCACACCATCCCTCTTTGATGGCTTTCCAATAACTTTAATATTATTCTCAATCTAGATAGCCATGGTAAAATCATGTCTCAAAGTTATAGGATTTTTTTGTCTCTCAAGTACTATGCTGCTTTCTTATCAAATGAATTTGAATACTTAATAAGACAAGATTCATCATTGGGTCTTATACTTTTAGGAAATCTTGTCAATTTTTTATTGAATTTGGTATTGAATTCTTGGGCACAATCATTGGGATTATTTTTAATGTTCTCAAACTCAGAAAATAAAAAACCTTGGATCATTTCTATCACCATATGAAACTTTGAATGCATTTTGAATCTCCTGCAATGAATCAATTGATCCATCAGGAAAAACTTTGAAGTATAAAAACATTTTCTTCTAAAGTGTGTACAAACAATTTTACACATGCATCTTCAAACTCAATTTCATAGTCCTCCATTTGATTCTAAAATAACTTTAAATGATGATCACCACTAATAGTATTATTTCCTTGAAACTTAGGCAACCTCATTTTGATTTCCTTAGGGACCTCATTTGGATAACCTTCCATGTCATCAAAATCAATAGGTTTATAAGTGTTAACTATGAAAGGTTCTATAGGAGGGGGGTCAACCATGTTATTCTTTACATGAGCTGATGGAGGATGGTGTAGCCAATGTTAAACAAGATTTTACTAATCAAATGAATATTAAAAATTCTAATGAAATTTTGAGGGAGGAATATATTCTAAATCAAATCCCTGGTTCTCCTTAGTAAATGAAATAATAGGATTAGGCTTAACAGATGCTTCAAAACTGTCAGATGTGTTAAAGCAATCCTCAACCAATGGAATATCAATCTTATTATCTTGGTTGTGATTTCTTCTTGAACTTTGATAAGTTACAGGCTTCCATGTCTGCTTCTTTTTCTGAACATACTCTAACTTGGGAAGAAAATTATTTGTGGGATCAAATTTAAAAGAAGATTGCGATCCTTCCAGTTTTGTGAAGTAGAAATCAAATCGCTAGTTACAATACGATGAAACAAGTCTATCCCATATTTTCTTTATGGATTCACCACTAGAATATCAAACTCTAGAAATAAATGGAACCTTTAAGCATGAATAATCTTTGTAAATAGTCCCCAGGTCACACAAAACTCAAATATAGCAATGAGATAACTATAAATATCCCTAGCAATGGCGTCACTCGAGTGTTGGCTCCCAAAATAGCACCCCTGGGAGATGAGAAATTAACATTAGTGGGTTGGCTTTGAGATAATGATGGAAAATGACAAGTTATTTTTCATTGATAGCCAAGGATTTCTTCAACACTCAACTCATTGACTCAAATCAAGGAGGTGATCAAGAGTAACCTTCACAAAGGGGATGGCTTTACCCTGCTACTTCTAGATCTGCCTTGACCAAGGTGAGAGAACCTAGTTGGGGGACCTGAATTAAGGAAAATATTTCATGACTTGGTTTCCTCTATGGTTAGTGCAACTTAATTTGAATAAAGTGCAACTACACATACAATACTTCTCTAAAAAGAGTTGTCACTTGATTTATTGTAAGCACTTGACAATCAAATACAGATATACTAAACAGATAATGAACAACTTCTGATATTGCATTTGCATAACATTATTTACCAAGGTTGCTTTAAATGATATTATATCACATACTTGGTGGGATTTTAAGCAAATCTTACTGATAATTGACAAATTTTAAGCTCAACTTTTCATAATAAGCATATGTATGGTTTTCAGGTATGATATGCTTAGTAAGTATGAAGGTTACTAGCTATTTATTATTGATATTTGAAGGAGGAAGAGTAGTTGATTTTATGACCTTGGTTTCTTATTGTTCCCATGGAATGAGTCCATCCTTAACTAAAATGCTTGGAAAAAACAATCAAGTTAACACAATCTATGAAATAAAATTTGCATTCATTGATACTCAATGTGCACAAAATTCATCTGCAGTCTTCAAAATCCTAACTACAAATCATGGAGTTAGATATGATATAAATCACTTGTATTTTTCTTATACACCCAAAATACCCTTAAGGGATAAAAAAATCTATTCAAAAGTGATGTTTCCTTTATAATTTTACAACTGAGTTGAACCACTACAAAATATAAATTATTCTACAATGCCCACAGTGACCAGAAGAACACAACAACTAATAAAGACCCTTATGTACTTGAAAATATAAATCTAATGCAAGATAGTAACATAACTATATTGCCTCCTTTCATTCAAAACATAAGAAATGTGAAAGTATATCTTGATCAAAACAAGCATAATCTATTCGTGTAAGGTTTGGCTAGGGTACAAAAACAAATGCATTCAAAACCTGATAATGGTTGTATAATGTAACCACCTTAGATATTCCTTACAGACTTAGACACATATAATCTTGCAAGAAACTAGAAACTAGAACTAAAAATTGAACTTAATCAATAATTCTACAACTACCCCCAATCCACCTCCCTGCACAAAATGACTGACTGTTACAATATATAGAAGATGAGAGAGAGAGAGAGAATAAAAATATGATTTCCCTCTTCACCCACCAATACAATGCATTATGGATGCACCAAGGCGCACCCACCAATACAATGCATTAAAATTATGCTAAGGAGCATGGGCAGTCTGCCAAAGTCATTCATTCCTTCTATCTTGCGTGTTTAGAGAAGAAACTGGCACCATACCTCATCAATTTTTGGAGAAAATTAATGCATGTCTGTGGTTAACTGACACTAGGACTGTAACTTGAATACAAAAGACATTTTATGCTTTTTATCCCCCCAAAATGTCATCAATTTTTGAATTATATGATTCCAAAATGAAGGTCTTGAAGAGACCTTTCCAATGATATAAAATTGATTTCCCTCTTCATACAAGATTTGGAGTACTAGATCAGAAGTTATGGCCTTCTGAAGTTTTTCACGTTGAGAGCACAGGAATGTGATACATGAAAACATTTTATTTGGCCTAGGGATTACCTTTGTCTACGTGTGATTCCTTTTCCCTTTTCCATGTGTTCACCCTTCATTTTTTGCAGGGTCGAGAAGACCTGACATTCTATGAAATTAGTGTTATCTGATTTTTCACCTTATGAAAAAATGGATAAACATGACCTCACAAAGAGAAAATGGAAGGATCGATTTGGCCATGGGAGCTCGGATTGGAAAGTTGAGGTTTGGATCAGTGGGATAATGACACAAAATTATCACAGGCGGTTGGGCTTAGGTTAGTAATGACTCATTGAGCCAAAGGCATGAGGATTAGGTAGTGTAAAAATGATTGAGCTATGGAGGATATCTCGAAAAGGGACTTTCCAAAGTTGGGGGTCCATATCGGCCAAGCAAGGAAGAAACAAAGGCTCAGGATCGAGCCGAGAAATAAATTCAGAAAACAAAAAGGTCTGAAACCTGAACTCTAAATTTTGGAGTTCGATATTTTGTAGAATTGGAGGTTTCAGGAACTCAGGCAGGTGAATAGTGTCACGAGCTCGAAGATACAAAGGTCCAAAAACTGAAGTCTGAATTTTAGACTTCGGGGTTTCAACATTTTGGAACATTTGGGTTCTTAGATGGATGAAAATTTTGAAACCACGAAACCCAAACCCTTGAAACCCCCAAAAAAGGTCCAAAACCCAAAGTTCAAATTTCAGACTTTGAGATTTCGGAATTTTGGAACTCTCGATCTAGCTTGCCAGATGAATAGTGACAGCAACCTTCGAATTCAAAATGCCCAAAGATCCATATCCTGAAAGTCTGAAAGATCAAATTTCAGAGGGTGCAATGTAGGGTTGGAGTCTGAAAAGATAGATTAACCACTCGCATTTATTCAGTATGGCACCCTCATCTTGAGATGGCCATAATTTTTTACTAGGAGCTCGGATTTGCACAAAATCAGATTTTTTGGAAAGATCTCAGTGTCCTCTACACAAATACAATTGGATTTATTAAGTTTAATAAAGTTAAATATTTCAAAATGTTGAATTACAGTCTACCAGTTTAGAAGAATGGTTCCAGATTTCTCACCTACCCAAAATGATGAGGTATGGGTTTCCTTTCTTCCCTAAAAAGAAAGGTACAATGAAGTATGGGCTTTGCAGATTTTCCCATCACTCCCACAAGGAAAATGATGGATTTACAAGATATTGGAGTGAATTTTTGGATTTTATTCCCTCACTCTCCTTATTTCTTCCTCTATAAAATGTAAGGAGTTTGCATGTGCAAAGGGTTGGTCATTTTCTCTCCTCTCATGCAATGCATTCTTCTTGGGGCTTCAAGACTTCCTCTCATGATATGTAATGGCTTCATGCCTCTTTATACTATAGAAGTGTATTGTGTATATCCATATGGAGCAATAATATTATGTCTGTGTTGATCTCTTTAACCTCTCATGGTTTATTTCCTTCATTTTACCTTTCATTGTGCTTGCTTAATTTTTGTATTTCCTTGGTTATTACATAATTTTGGTGTGTTGTGCTCATTCAAGAATGATGTATTGGATGTAATTTAGTTTGTGGTGTAGGTCCACCCTTTATAGGTTCATTTATTCCATTTTTTTGTAGGCTAGGGGAGGTGATCAATACTCCTTTCTTGGTGTATCACCGCTCATAGTGTAGGTTTCTTTCATGTAATCCTTCTTTCCCTTCCCCCTTGGAAGCATTAGATTATTATTAGTCAGTATTATTCCTGCATTAGGATTAGTTAGTGAAAAGAAGGTTAGGAGTAGGAATCGTCCTTATCTAGAGAGCTATCCCATTTTGTATTGTCCCACACTCAGGATAGCTCCATGTTATGCAATCACATCGAATGCCCCATCTCAAACTGGAAAATTTGGGAAGTGTTGTGATTTCACCATAATAATTTGGCTCATTCCATGTACTTTACATCCACGGGATCCCATCACCTAAATGGTCATCAGAATGGTGACACGTGTCCCCAGATAGCCATCAATCTTGCACCACTTGTTATCCCCAGCTCCATCATGTTTCCGTATTAACCTGCCTTGACCCAAGCTCGAGAAAGAAATATTATTAACCCCGATTGATTCTATGAGATTCATGTCTATCAGGAACATATTCCTTAGAGTGTGATGGAATATCACCACTTTTCCACCTTCGATGCTCAAGATTGTGCTATGTGTTGCCTTAAGGTTGTACCACCTATCCGCTTGCTCTGCTGACTGCTCAACCCGAACCCGAACCCAAAAAGTTTATGAATTTCGGCTCATTATTGGGCTTGACTAGAGGTAAAAAGTAATAAAGAGCTTTAGAATCCCATTATGTGGCCCTATCTTTGACTACTGATCATATGCCATGTGGCCCCACTAATTTTTGGCATTAAAATTGATGGAAAAATTCCCGTCAAGTAGATTTTAAAACATAACCCACTAATGAATTAGCCTTAGCCTCTCGTGGGTTTTTTAAATGCCAAAAGTTAGTTCCTTTGAGAGGTGGAATTTAACAACCATATGAATGTTTTATTCTTCGTTAAAATGGATAATTCCATTTTAACTAAGCCTTCAACACCAATTTTACAGCTTCATACTTCGTGGTCGGGTTGTGTGTTTTTGAGCCTTCATAGCTTCATATTTTGGGAGAAGTTTGTATCATTTTTTTTTTAATTTCAGTTCTTTGTGAAAAATGTAGACACATTCCCAATCACAAATGATCCCAAAGCTTTCATACTTTGATAAACCAGACCATTAAATCAGTTCCCTGATATTTTTGTTGAATCTTCTATTTTATTTGGCCAAGGTACAAAATTAATTACAAATTGACACTTCTTCTTGACTTAGACTAATCTTAAAATTATGGGGAACAATATAAACACACAAAAATAGTTAAATACATGGGGATTCATTGAAAAATACTAGATCAATCCAAGGAATTTTATTGATCTCTAACACCAACCTCCAAGCATTTGAGGAGATGCAGACACCTAGACCAGTCACTAGCAAATAGGGCACTCATGTCCTCCTATAAGCACTTATATCCCTTACATCCCTAGGGTTCCAAACCCTCATTCAGCCTAATTGACACTACTTCTAGCCTATTCTAGTAGATACTCAGTTTCGACGACTTCCATGTTGCATAGAAATAACTAAGTCGCCTCCTTCTCTCATTTTCTCAAGTTTTTACATTATTGAATGCTTATTGTTTGTGCACTAATGTAATTTATTTCCCATATATCATTAATTACATTAAGTTACTCTAAAATAATGGTTTAATTACATTTAGAATAAATCACTACTCTCTTTACACAAGACTTCACCTTTCTTCACTAGCTACTCCTCTTCTATTACCCTCAAGGAAACATTCTCCGCATCCTCCTTTCTTCTATGCAAAGATTCATCTACACATTTCTCTCTCTTATTCCCCCTTTGCACTCTCATCACAGTGCAATACTACAATATTCCTCTCTAAACTCTTTTATTTTTTGGATTTAGGGAAACTTCTTGTTTTATCTCTTCCTTTGATAATGTATCACCACTTTCATGTACTCCCTTTTGAGTATACTCTCCCTCTTCCTTAATCTGGGTTTTCAATTGTACATTCTCTTCTTCACTTAGCTGCATAATATAACATCTCTTCTCTAACCCATGGGATCCAAATCACTTTATTCATTCATATTGTACTACTTCTAACTATGGTACAAAGTCATTTCTCGTGCAGTCATGGTATTTGAAAACCACCTCCTCAACTTGATCATCTCTGAGTGAAATTCTCTTACACACCATGTTCTCTTATGTGATTCCTTCTTTCACATATCTCTCAACTCTTGAGCTTGTTCTATGTGTTTTCTCCTACACAATCATCTAATGTACTACTGCACACACTCGATATTCTCCTCTTTTACACACCACTTGTGCACTCCTTATGAAATCCCCATGGTTGAGCTATTGAATCATTGATGAGCCTCTTACCTCTTTCTAAGAATCTTGATCCATGAATTCTCTTATTATACGACCTTCTTCCATAACATCTAGCCTGGTCCTCACACCCTTAAGCTCACCCATCCCTTTTTCTAACATTTACATTATTGTTGCATCCAATATACTTCATTTTGGTGGTATATTTTCTTCTACATGTAATAACACTACTCCCTTAACCATTTTATTTTAAGGGTTTCTTAATACACTATCTATTGTTCTCTACCCACTTTTATCATAACAGAGAATAACAATTCACTAATTACCTCAGGTTTTATGCTCTACTAGTTTTCTCTCACAATCTCTTATTTCTCATACCAGAATTATTTTCTTTCTCTAATACCTCTCTAACGCAAGGCCATTTTTGGTTGGGGTTCGTAATAGGACTACCCAAACAATGTCATACTACAAGGTATAATTTAATTTCATGCTTTTAAATATTAAATTTTATTGATTCAAATGTCTTAATGACATCTACAATGATTAATCCCTCTATTGGGGCTATTACTTAAAAAATCTAAGTTGTTTGAGTTGTTACAATTTTGTTATGCTCTTAGGACTAATTGCAGGATATCTCTTTAGATTTCAATTTTCTCTTCTTAGTGGCCATAAATATTACCTCCATTAACACCCTTTTATCCTCTTCTTTAGACCCAAAAATGAGGAACACATCATTCCTTTATACCCAAATGTTCCCACTCTTTCCACCATTTGAAATGTGTGCATGGTATGCTAAATCCTTCTGGATGCCTTCTCATTTTCTCACTTAGGTTAAAAATCAAAATGAGCCATTAATGTTCTAAGCTAACTCACCATCCAAGTGTATGTCTCCCAACACCATTTCAAACCTGGTAGTTTAGAATAATTTTTCTTTTGTATCCTTGTCAACTAATTTTTTTTGGTACTTGTTAGACATGTCTTATCAATTTACTAAGTAAGCTATGCATTACTCTTACACACGCTAGTATGAGATTTCCAACCACTCTTCACACCTAACATCATTGCATAAAAACTTATTGTTCACCCTTTACACTATTCTTCTCACTTCCTCGTCCTCAACACTTCCTAAACAATGCATGCACTACTCACCTATCCTTTGTTGCGCTAAAATACATTACACACAATCATTGTACTCAAATTTGTCACACTTTATTTTATTTTGCTTCCTTCATAAAAAATTCCACTTTCCTTGATCATTTGCATTCTACCAAAAATTCTTCATGTATAAAACATGTCTTGTGTCATCGAAACCTTTATGAACTATAGTGCATCCTTCCTTGCATAATCTCGTGCATAATGCATACTCACCTAATTTTTTGTAAATCCTTTGCAAACTCCTACATAATAACTAGACTTTTGCATTTCATCTCCTTATTTTACTCATTACCTTTGTGTAATCCCATACTTAGCCAAAAAAATTACATGATTGCCTCCAACCATGGATGCTCCTACATTATTTCATAACACTTATCCAAATTTCATCTTCAATGTTCATTTTTTCCACTTAGTCAATATTCCTTATAATCCTTCCTATGCATATTCTTGATCTTGGTTTCAATTGATTCTCCCACTTCATCACACTCTCTTTATGTTATCTTCTCTCATCAATCCACCCTTTCATCTTTTGAATTTTAACCTTCATCAATTCCCTCTATTGTGGGGTATGGATAAAAATATTCCACATTGAATATGTTTGAGATATCAATTCATTTAGTTAACTACATCTCATGAGATTAACATAAAAAACTTCATTAACAAATTACATGGTCCAATTTTCTTTCATTTAATATTATTATATGTTCCCTTAGGAAACCTTTCCTTTCATAAATGGGATGAGACCATATCTCCTACCTAATATTCCACTTCTCCCCTTTTCTCATTTTCACATTTGAATTGTACTATACAATAATGCTCTATGGATGATTACACACTTGTTGGTGTGATTCCTTAATATGTTCTATAAAATATTCTACCCAAACACTTCTTTCTTTATTGCATGGTGACTCTCTTAATTCCATTTCTCCTCATGGGTTACTCCCGTACAAAATATAGAATTTTTTATTCCCCATGCTTTGAATAATTAAATTATTATATACAAAATTTACTTGTGCAATTTCTAAGTCCCATGTTCTTGACTTGTTTCCCACCAAACATCTCAACAAGTCTCCAAGACTCATGTTCACCACCTTTATCCATCCATTAGTCTATGGGTGGTATGTCAGAATAAATTGCAAGTTAGTACTCATCTTCTTCCACAATTTCCTCCAAAAAAGTGGATGTCTTTATCAAATACAATACCACATGAAAAACCATACAATCTTACAATCTACTTGAAAAAAATATTTATAATGTGAGTTGCATCACTAGTCCTTCTGTAGGTGAAAAAATGTTCCATATTAGAGAATCTATCCACCAAAATGTACATGGAATAAAATCATCTCCACGTCTTTGGAAGAACAAAAATAAATCCATACTAATATCTTCCCACGACTTCTCCATAATGATTTAATGATGATAGAACCCTGCATCATGATATCTCCCCTTATCCAACTAACATACTCTACATTATTGCACAAACTTGTGCACATAAACATATATTCACAACTGAAAATTTTCTTATCCAAATTAAAATTTCCTTCTAATAAACCAACATGCTTCTCTTGTACCAAATTATACTTCATCAATTCTTTTGGGAATTCACAAATGACTACCCTTAAAGAAAAGGCCTTCTTACACTTGAATAAATCCAACCATGGTATCCAATCAACACTCATAGGTGCTACATAAATTATCCATTTTTTTCCAAAGAATTCATCTTACACATGTGACTACATGGATTAAAAACCCAGTACTCAACTCTTATCATTTTCAACAGCATACAATGCCTACTTAGTGAATCAATAACTCTATTGGATTTTCTACTTCCATGCTCCAACAAAAAGTGTTTCCCCATAGGGACTCAACCTACTTCATATGCATCTTGTTCAACTTCCCTAATTCTTTATGATCAAAGTATAACCCAAATTCATTCAATAATAGGTAACGCCTCCACTTCTTGAGCACTTTCAAACTTTCATACAACTCTCGATCATACATTTTATATTTTCTCTTCATATCATTCAAATTCTCACTAAAACATGTTATTGGTATCCCTTTTTGAGTCAATACTACACCAATGGATAAGCCACTAACATCACAATCAATTTAGAAACCCTCTCAAAATCAAAAAATTCCAACATTGACTACTCTATCATCTTCATCATCATCTATTGAAAACTATCCTTCATGCACTGACTCTAGATTATACTCTTTTTATCTCCTCACATGGCCTTTGTGATAAACGTAAACATTGTTAAAGTCCCTTATGAAATTTTGGTAAAAGATAGCCAACCCATGAATTTTTTTTAAAAAATAACTATGTAATTATGGCCAATCCAATATTGTTCACCTACTTTGGGTCCATCTTAAACCCTTCACTAGAAATAAAAAATCCTAAATACACCAATTCTTATTCCATGAAACTAAATTTATTTAAATTAATCACCAGATTCTCCTTACAAAATTGCTATAACACTTGCCTTATATGTAATAAATGTTCTTCTCACATCTTGTTGAATATAAAAAATATTTTCTCATAAATTTTTCCAAAAATGGTTTCATGACTTCATTTATAAATCTCATAAAATTATGGTGTGTTTCTCAACATGAATGTCATAACTAAAAACTCATAAGATCCTTCTTGCATCTTGAATGTATTCTTCCATTCAAGCCCTTCCCTGGTACAATTTTGATGGTATATGATCTTTAGATTAGATTAATCATACTGAAGTACTTGACACCATTCAGACAATTCATGATGTCATCCATGTGTGGTAATGATAATTTATACTTGCTGGTGATCTTGTTTATGGATATCAATTTAGTAAAAATAGTCCTTTCACCACCCTTATTTAGTACTAGAATTGTTGATATTGCATAATGGCTAAAAATATATTTGATCAAGCCTCTACTTAACAATTCCTTAAATTTCCATTATATCTCTGCATTATTTTTTGTTGTCATCATGTAAACTACCTTGTTTCGATAAAATTAAACCTCGAATTAAATCCATGTAGTGACTAATGTATTTCATAGGATATAATAGCACTACTGATTACTCACTAAAAATATTTTATGCAAAATCTCCCAACCTTTCTCGTGACATTGATTCATCCTTCTCCACTTCCAATTCTGTAAAATATCCTTGCACGAGATTCACAATTAGTGAGAAATACATTATTTTATTTCACCTCATTTAGGAATTGCTTACTTTATAGAAAAATAACCTTGGGTCCATTATATACTCGTTCACCCTTATCCTTCATTGGATTTAGAGTTTACTCCTTTCCATCCTTCACCAACATGTAGGTGTTCATGCATCCATCATGTAATTTATTACAATCAAATGGTTAAGGCCTTCCCAATAGAACATGACATGTGTACATGGGGATGTTATTACATAGGAATGCAATCTTCATACCTTCCAATATGGAATTTCACAAAATATTGCTTAGTTTCTAATAACGTATGTACCTTCTGCAACAAAGATACCTTATAGGGATTAGAATGATCGATCCTCTTCAACCATAACAATTATACCATCTCCTACACAACGAATTCATTAATTTTACTGCTATCCCTAATTAACTTTAATATTTTACCACCCAACTTGCATGGTATCTTGAACAAATTATTCCCATGCTTAGGACCAACTTACTCTTTTGTTGGTTTCTATAGCACACACTTAAACATCAATGCTTCACCTACCCCTCTCTCTTATTTTCCAACTTGTGCATGCGATTCATCACCTTGCATAATGTGCACACTTGTATTATTCTTATTTCAATCATTTTGAGTGTGCAAGTGATCAAAATATCTATGTTCTATTCTAAAAACTTGTAACATATGTTGTTGAATATATGAAAAAATTATCCTCTTCCATTAGTAACATTTCCCCTCATCTACATGTTACATCACTGCATGGAGTCAAACTTGCCTCACCTCCATGATGCACAAATTTTCTTTTCCATGACCCTATCCATGGCTTTGCATGGATTTTATTTTTATGTAGGCAATAGTATGATACTTCACCCATCATGAATTGCATTTCATGATCCATTCATATACCTTGAGTTCTTCTTCCTGACATCTTCCACATGTCTTACTAAAATAGCAATGTTGGTAAATATCTTTAGTATATTCCTTCTCAATGAGATCTATTTTCAATAAATCCTATAAATTCTTAAAATTTTGAGATGGTAATCCACGGGAAATAATTTCACCTTCAATTTCATATATAACTTTTCATTTTTCTTGATCTTCTATTTTCCTGTTTGTCTAGATATACTCCCACCATATAAATGCACAAACCTTCAACTTCATATATATATATTTTAATTCCTATGATATTCTATGTATTCATATTCATAATTATTTTCAAGCTCTAAAATCCACTAGATGAGATCTACTAGTTTCAAACTATTAGAACAACTCGGGGTATCCAATCTAGGATTACTCCCCATTTTATCATCTACGCATTACATCATGTCCTCTAGACCATATTGTGCTTCCTTTTATTTCTCATTCAAATGTGTGGCATACGATCCCTATTTTATGGGTCCACCTTCATCATCATTTTCATATTAAAAACAACACCTTGGCATTATGCAGATTCCATGGCCTCCAAATGGGCTTGCATAGTTTGCATTAACCAAGTCGAATCCTCAAATCCAACTTCCTAATTTTAGTGAGCTCCAACAACATTCCTGTTATGTTTCATTTTGTTTCCTCAAATAAATGTGACCTCCACACTCCTTCACAAAATGTATATATTTTTATTCAAAAATAATGAGTGCAATATTATGGATAACCATCTAAGAAATCATTTGATTTTTAAGGTGCATATGGAAAACAACCAAATTTTCCATTAAGGATTACGTTAGGTTTGAGTACTATTTTATCGCAAGCACTTATTGTAACGAGTTCTTGAAATCATCACAATTCCTTAGTGTCTAACCCATTATCACTCACTCACCTATCAAATACTCACTGCTTTGAGCTCCAAGCTTGCATCCACACTCTTTTCTTATTCACAAAGTTAGCTATGAGCTCTATGATATGAACTCCCTCTCTAAGGTGATTGAGCTTTATTTATATATCCAATTAATGCCAGAAACTTATCTCCTAAAATTAATATACAAATATGGTCCAAAGGACCCACTTCAGACATAGTTGACCTTTCTAAGATTTCACAGATTCAAAATATTTTCCTCTAATGATTTACAACTTTCAAAAAATGTTGTAGTGTTTTATGGTTTGTGCAAGGACTACTTTAAATTGAGAAAAAATTGCAACAGACTAGAAATTCCACAATGGGATTGCACACAAAATTGACATTACACAATATGCCTAAGCACTACTCCAAAAATGCATAAATGAAAAAAAGTACTCCACGTCCTGCCAACAATACATGTCCTTCACAATGTGTCTTGCTAGTAACTAAAAAATGAAAACAACATACTCAAAGTATTTTTATTGATATAAGATTTCTTGCGAGATTAAGAGAGAGAGAGAGAGAGAGAAATAAATATGACATAATCGAAAATTGAATAAACACAAAAAACATGTCAAAATTAGTAAACGTGCATGGAACGTGGGAAAACAAGAGCTTATTTTAAACCAATAATCAATAAATGCACAAATACACTAACACCATATCAATTATCTAGTATCATAAGAAAATAAGGTGTCTACGCCATAATCCCTCTTATCAAGCATGGAAATAAAACTTAATTAAATCAATTTATTTGTAGCTAAAAATGTCCTTATAGGAATATCATTTTTGATGTAATAAATGTGACCTTCACTTAAATAAAGGTAAAGTCCTCTTTTCCTTATTAATTAAAATATTAACAATAATAAATGAACTTTATCTTTGAATACACATTCTTATTTTTGATTGAAAAGTGTTTCTATAGTAATCATTTAAATTATACATCACTTAGTGCATAATAAATGAGTAGAAATTAATCACACTTCAAAACATCAAATTGATACCAAGGAATGAGTTATAAAAAATTTTCTTAGCTTTAAAAACTATTAGAAAGGATAAAAACACTTTTTCATTATAAAAAATTGAGCAAATACAAAAGACAAAATACAAATTCCAATGGGCACATAACACTAAGGCACAAGTATTAAGCCATGAGAACAATTAACGAAGATTTTGGAGGTGTATGATCATTGTCTCATCACCCTATCCCTAACCACTATTCATAGGTGGATTTGACATATCAGATACTACTCCCACCCATCATTTTAATTGTCTTGATTGTCTTCCTCATCTATCTCTTTTCTAGATGGGGAAATGGGTAAGGAAAAATAAGGAAATTTCCCTTGTTTTGCTCTCTAACCACTAGTGTTTGAGAATATAGACTTGTTACCATGACGAGGATTGTGAGCTAGCAGAGGGTACTGTAAACGTAATGACCCACATGGGAATCTGACCATGTAAATGATGTCTAACACAAGCTCCAACTACATGGACATGCAAAGATAATTGTATAATAGAAGAGTTTGGAGGGACTTGTTTGACTATAGAGGGAGAACTCTTCTGATGGTCCAATAAAATCTAAAAGTTCTCAACCTCAAGTAAGGGATTTTTTAGCGTGCACTTGAATTTACATATGACCACATTAGAGACCACTTACATTGTATTAATAATTGAAAAAATCAGAGAGAAATAACTGACTAGATATAATATTGTTCCTTTCTTTCTACAAATAAATTTAATTAATTTCAAAATGAAATATGACATGTGGAAAATTTGGTTTTATTGTCTAGGTAATATGAAAAAACTCCTAAGAGAAACATTTTTCAATAAAAAACCTATCCAAAATGACTTAGGAAGAGGGCCTAACTCCACCTCTAGGTTGGATGTACATGTTTGCAACACTAATAAATATGATTTAGAGGCTCAAGGTGTGGAAAAAAAAAACAAACAAGATTGGCCACACCTAGATCGATATGGAAGCTACCCATAAAAAAGCTTGGCACAAGATACACCATAGGAATTGTGCTTGTTTGGGCTTAGTAATAGTTTATACGCTTTGGAAAATATTCATTCCCAAGTCTTATTGGAGAATTGGGTTTCCAAAAAGCATTCAAAGTATCCATTTGAATACATTGCATAGAAAACAATTGATAACCACTTGTTGGATTGGGTGTTAGGAAATAAGAGATAAAATATGCGGAATAATCCCTTACATAATCGCAACAGTAGAAACTAATATGCAGAAAATATTACAGATCTCAAATAAAAGTGCAGAATAAATAACACAACATAGAGAGACAAGATTTAACGTGGTTCACCCAATTTGGGCTACGTCCACCAAGAATCACTTGCTCAGATTTTATTACAAGCCTCCACTCTCTCAATACAATACCCAAATCCATTTGGAGCTATGCTCAAAAAAATCTACATAATTCACACCCGAATTCAAAACACATCTGCAATACATTTGCTTGTCTATGTATCATATGCATAAGACCATATAAATAGACAATTCCTTAAGCAGTTTGATACAAAACCGTGGGTATCAAAACCATGGGAAAAAACTGTGGGTATCAAAATCATGGGCAAAAAACCATGGGTATCAAAACAATGGGTACCGAAAAACCATGGGCCCAAAAACAACCCATAATGGTTACCCATTACCCATGGGTTAATAAACTACCCATGAAAATTTGCTTCGAGGGCTTCACCACCAAACCCCCCTGACCCGCTCACCAGCGAGTGGGACCGCCATAAAAATACCCGAGTGTAACACATACAAGGTGTACCACATTCTAACATGAAAATAGGCTCCACAAAAATAACAATCTCCCACTTGGAGACTAATTTCCACTAAGTAAGCTTCTCAACCCTTAACTGTCATCCGCAAATGTCAACCAAAGATGAACATAGCTTTAGTTTATCCCTTGTGACCACCTTGGTCATCATGTTTGTAGGATTCTGACTGGTATGAATCTTCTCCAACTTCAACTTATCTTCCTCCAAAGTTGTCCTGATGAAGTGATATCTCAACTGTATATGCTTCATCCTGGAGTGGAAAGTAGAGTTCTTAGCAAGGTGTATAACACTTTGACTATCACTATGCATCTTACATTCCTCCTTCTTATGTCCCAGCTCCTCAAGCAATTGTTGTAACCAAATCATCTCTTTGCTTGCCTCTGTGGCAGCAACATACTCAGCCTCCATGGTTGATAAAGCCACCAGCTTTTGTAGTCATGAAATCCAACTTACTGATGTCCCACCTACAGTGTAAATATAACATGTTGTGTTCCTCCTACTATCTACATCTCCAGCCATGTCTAAATCTACATAACCACGTAAAGTGGTGTCTGATCCACTGTAGCATAAAATTGTCCCCATGGTCCCTCTCAAATACCGAAGGATCCACTTTATTGCTTGCCAATGCTCTTTACCTGGATCACTCATAAATCTACTCACAACTCCTATTGCATGGGCAATATCAGGCCTAGTGCATACCATAGCATACATCAAACTGCCAACCGCTGATGAGTAAGGTACCTTTGACATGTGGTTTCTCTCCTGCTCTGTCTTGGGACACTGCTCCTTTGATAACTTAAAATGGCCTGCCAAAGGAGTCCCAACCGGTTTAGCATCCTACATGTTAAATCTATCCAATACCTTCTTAATGTACTCTTCCTGAGATAAAGTCAGCTTTCGTTCCTTCCTATCCTGAGTTATCCTCATACCAAGGATTTGTCTGGCTGCCCCCAAATCCTTCATATCAAAGGATTCACTTAGTTGTTTCTTGAGTACTTTTATTTCCTGCATGTTTTTACCTGCAACCAACATGTCATCAACATACAAACAAAAGATAATATAACTTCCATCCTCAAATTTCTTTGTATACACGCAATGGTCAGAATGACATCTAATATAACCTTGCTACATCATAAAGCTATCAAACTTCTTATACCATTGACGTGGAGCTTGTTTCAAGCCATACAAGCTCTTCTTCAGTTTACACACCATCTCCTCTTTACCTTTGACCTCATAGTCCTCTGTTTGCTGCATATATAGTTCCTCCTCCAAATCACCATGTAGAAATGCAGTCTTTACATCTAACTGTTCTAAGTGCAAGTCTTTTGCTGCCACTATTCCAAGAACAGTTCTAATAGAAGTCATTTTTACTATAGGATAAAAGATCTCATCAAAATCCATACCTTGTTTTTGTGCAAACCCCTTGACCACCAACCGGGCCTTATATCTTTTCTTTCCTCCTTCGTATTTAACTCTGTACACCCACTTGTTCTGCAATGCTCTTTTGCCTTCCGGTAGCTTCACCAAATCCCAAGTCTGGTTCTCCATGAGAGACTTATGATCCTCATCCATGGCTTGCTCCCACTTCTTACTGGCATCTACCTGCATTGCTTAATCAAATATCTCTAGATCTCCACTATCAGTGAGTAATAAATAATAAAGAGAAGGAGAAAAACGTTCAGGTTCTTTTCTTACCCTAGAAGACCTCCTCACTGTAGGAGTTTGGGGTTCCTGTTGAGTTGGTTTCTGAACTGATTCATGGGTCATTGTCCCATCCAAAAGATCCTCTACCACTGCATATTCTTTCTTCGATTCTTCCCTGTTTTCCTGTAACTGTTACTTATACATGACTTTCTCATTAAAGACCACATCCCTAGACCGAATGATTTTCTTGTCCTTAATACTCCAACATTTAAATCCAAATTCATCACCACCATAACCAATGAAAGTACATTTTTCTGATTTAGCCTCTAGCTTGGTCCTATCATCCTTGTCTATATGAACAAACACCTCACATCCAAAGACTCTAAGAAATGAATAATCAACTTTCTTACCATACCAAGCCTCCTCAGGTATGCCTCCATACAAGGCACTTGAGGGTCCTCTATTTATCAAGTACATAGCTTTGCTCACCGCTTCTACCCAAAAAGAAAGAGGCAGTCCTGCATGTAACCTCATGCTCTTAGCACGTTCCATTATTGTTTTGTTCATCCTTTCTGATACCCCATTCTGTTGTGAATTTCCTGGAACCTTCTTTTGCCTACGGATTCCATTCTTAGAAAAATAATCATTAAATTCATTTCTGCAATACTCCCCTCCATTATCTGACCTGAGACATTTTAGCTTAAGACCTGTTTCATTCTCTACCAAGGCTTTCCATTTAAAAAAAGTGTCAAATACATCAGATTTGATTCTAATACAATAAACCCAAACTTTCCTTGTTGCATCATCAATAAAAGCAACATAATAACTTGAACCCCCAAGAGATGATACCTGAGCTAGCCCCCACACATTAGAATGCACCAGCTCTAACTTACTCTCTTTCTTTGTAGGTCCAACCTTGAGAAAACTTACTCACTTCTGTTTCCCATATATGCAGTCCTCACAGAACTCCAAACCTATTTTTGTATATCCAGGAAAATTATTCTTTATGATGTCTATGCCCTTATGGCTCATATGACCAAGCCTATAGTGCCATAATGTTGTATCTACATCTGAAGCCACAAGATTACAATCATTAGTACTATCAGTGGATAAATACAAGGTTCCAACCTTCTTACCTCTTACCACCACAAGAGCACCCTTGGTAACCTTCCAAGAGTCAGCTGTAAATATCACAGTACAACCATCACTTCCCAATTGCCCCGCTGATATCAAATTTCTCCTTAATGTAGGCACATGTCTGACATCCTTCAATAGCCATGTATTCCCATTCTACATCTTAACCTGAACAGAACCTTTTCCTACTATACTGCAAGGCTCATCATCACCAAGAAAAATATTCCCAAAATCCCCTTGAACATAATCAACAAAATAATGCCTATGTGGAGTAGCATGAAAAGAAGCCCCTGAATCTAAAACCCAAGATTCAGCAATATTATGCAAAGAAAGAATCAAATCATCCTGGCATACATTACCTGATGCCACATTTGCCTCCTTGTTTTCTTCCTGTTGTTTCTTCTTATCCCGAATCTCCCAACAGTCCTTCTTTGCATGCCCAGACTTTCCACAGTTCCAACATACAATCTTGCTCTTGGATATTGACCTTGCCCAATCTTTCGATTTTCCGCATTTTCCTCTATTCTTATGTCTCCCTCTAGTTTCCACTGTCAAAGCATTCCCTAAAGTAGAAGATTCCCCAGAGCTTTTTCTTCACATTTCCTCGCTTAGAATCACCCCTACAACATCCTCAAACTTCAACTTTGATTTAGTTGGAACCGAGTTGCTTACAGACATTACCAGGCTATTCCAACTTTCAGGTAAAGAGCACATAATTAATAAAGCCCTAACTTCTTCATCAAATTCTATTGTAACCAAAGCTAGCATATTCACAACTGTATTGAAATCATTTAAATGATCTGCTACTGAACTATTCTCAGACATCTTCATATTAAACAACTTTTTCATTAAAAATATCTTATTAGAGGTAGAGGGTTTTTCATACAACTTCCGTAATGCATCCATCAGTTCTTTTGTATTCTTTTCCTTTGAAACATTAAATAATACCGAAGATGCAAGACACATCCAGATCATTCCAAGTGCCTTCCGATCCAACAAATCCCATTCCACATCTGTCATACTTGAGGTTTTTTTCACCTTCTCAGACAGCAGAGTATAAAGATCCTTCTGATAAAGGTAATCTTCCATCTGCATCTTCCAAAGACTGAAATTTTTTCCATTGAATTTATCAACCCTAGATCTTCCATCATCTACCATAGCTCCGACTCAAGATAAAAAATTCCCTGCGATTTAACACTTTAGCAAACCAAACCAAGCTCTGATACCAATTGTTAGGAAATAAGAGATAAAATATGTGGAATAATCCCTTACAGAATCGCAACAGTAGAAACTAATATGCAGAAAATATTACAGATCTCAAATAAAAGTGCAAAATAAATAACACAACACAGAGAGACAATATTTAACTTGGTTCACCCAATTTGGGCTACATCCACCAAGGATCACTTGCTTAGATTTTATTACAAGCCTCCACTCTCTCAATACAATACCTAGATCCGTTTGGAGCTATGCTCAACAAACTCTATAGAATTCACACCTGAATTCAAAACACGTCTACAATACATTTGCTTGTCTATGTATCATATGCATAAGACCATATAAATAGACAATTGCTTAAGCAGTTTGATACAAAACCGTGGGTATCAAAACCATGGGCAAAAACCATGGGTATCAAAACCATGGGCAAAAAACCGTGGGTATCAAAACAATGGGTACCAAAAAACCATGGGCCAAAAAATAGCCCATAACGGTTACCCATTACCCATGGGTTAATAAACTACCCATGAAAATTTTCTTCAGGGGCTTCGCCCCCGAACCCCCCTGACCCACTCACCGGCAAGCGGGACCACCGTAAAAATACCCAAGTGTAACACATAGAAGGTGTACCACACTCTAACATGAAAATAGGCTCCACAAACATAACATTGGGATTGGAGGAAAGGTGTCCCAACAAGCCATTTCAAGTCATTTCCAATAATTCCACTATTGGAACTGCAATTTTATAGCTTATGTTCATTTATAAGAATATTTGAAGCCTTTAAAATTTGAAAAAGATCACTATTATTAAACTAAAACTTTTTGCTTAACCTAAAGATCATATATGTTTGTAAGTTAAATAACCAATCAAATATACCATCCAAAAAATAATAAATAATCCATTTCAATAAGTCAAGAATTCAACATTTCTAACATTTATAATGGATTAACTCCTCAAAAACGATAGATAGATAATAAAAAATTCCAATCTTAAAAAATTGAGACCCTTACCCCCAAACCATAACAAAAAGAGAACCCTCTACTTTTAAGACCATGCAAGATTTCCAACTTGTAAGCACAAGGGGTTCACTTAGTAAAAGTATGGTAAAACACGTTCGTTCAAAGGGTATTAAAAAATACCCTTAATGTTAGTTTTTAGCCCGACTTATTCAATTGATAATACTCCCTCCCATTACATTATTAGAATGAAAATACCCCCTATTTTTTCCATGTAACGCTTACCCATTTTCCATTATAATTTTATACACCCCCTTTTAATTTCTACCCTAATACATAAAATAAAAAACATTTCATGTTTTCTACTTAAGTATTAATATCTTAATATTCCTTTCTGTATAAAGATATTTTGAAGCCATTCGTGACATATTATTAATTACCTTAATGTTAATCTGTAATCATTTATCAACAATTCTTCATATAATTAAAATGGTGAAATAATATCATTTGTGTTGATAAGCATACTCAATACTATTTTTCTGCTAGATCTTATTATTTGTTGATTAAGAATCTCCTAATTGATATTTCCTTATTCAAAAAGAGATCGTAGTTCAACTTTATTACCACAATCCATTTACAATTTTAAGGTGTTTAGTTTCAAAAACTAGGGTTCAAATGTTTTACTTTCATATTAAAATTAATCTTATCTCTCCTTTGGCCCACCTCTCTATCTTACTCATAACACCTAATTCAAAATATTAGTAAATTAAATCATCTCACCTCCTAATGTCTACCCATATATTGACTTTGATTTTATCAATTTTAATTACCTCAATATAAATGAACATGTCAGGATATTTTGTAGCTAATGAAACCCCCTGCTTATAAGTTCATGCCAAATCGGTTGTGATGGTACCACTAATAATTAAAATTAGTTTAGTTAAAAAGGAAGTTGGAGGCGGTTAGAAAAAATCAGTTACGTGACCTGAACTAAATCTGTGTGTGGAGGGCAAGGTGGGGGGAAGAAAGGGGGGTGAAGCATAGGAGAATGTGGGAATTGTGCTTCAGATCTCTTTGTTTTGTACAGATAAGGAGGGCATCTAGTCTCTCTCTCTCTGAGTCTTCCATCTCCTTCAGAAGTGGAAGGTTTGATACTAGTGATAGAGAGATTAACAAAAATTCCCCATGTAGCCCGCGTAGGGATAACAATGTTAATGCAGAATATGAGTGAAATCAATATGGGAATTGTCAAGTTTCGAGGAAGTCGAGGTACGGTATCATCACTCCAACAAGAGGGGAGGACCGAATAATATATAAGCTCATTTATCTCTAATAAAGTTTCTTATATATGAATTGGCCATGGAGCCACTTGAGCATGCACATCAAACCTTTTTTTAACACATATTTGGCTTCAGTAGGATTCAACACACCTCCATGCTATATTGTAAGAGCCAAACTCACATTATGTGGTTTTGTAGGCACCAAGAAATTGGTATTTGCACACCATGCCATGCACACATTACTTCCCAAAGATTTTGTCGTGACATAATGTCTCTCTATAACCCACATATTTCACAAGCCACATAATGCTAAGAAGGTGAGGAGGAACAAATGCCTAGCCTCGAAATGGTTTGATTTCTATAATGGTTTTCCCCTCCTACGTGATTTTTTAATCTACTAGCATACCTATCTTAGAAAATATATGTAAAAGACACCGAGAGGTATCATTCTCGAGGTGTTTATTCCACTTATTTGTGGAATCAAATATAAGCGCCTCGAGAATGCTACCTCTCGACATCTTTTACATAGATTTTCTAATATAGGTATGCTAGTTTGTAATATGCATATAATTTATATTGTTGTTATTATGTAACACAAAGTAACTCTAACACATTTTACCTATACGTATTGTACACATGAACACATTTTTTTACTATTAAATTTGCAGCACAACACAAAGGAAGATACAATTAACTATTCATAATCCATTTATTTTCTAACACAAAATTATGCCGATGGAAACTATTTGCATTCTTCTTCACTTGTAAATTATTGGACGCTAAGATGCCTATTAAATTATTCCTTCTATCCAATTTTGACCTATTAGACCTTATTACTATTTTTTTAATTACAATATTATGTTGTCAATAATCTAGACAAGTATTTTCGTAAACCAACAATTCAACAACTTTTCGAGAACTTGTTTTGTCCAAGATGAACTTTCATTAAACATTATATTTTTTTTCTTTTTGGAATCATTACTTCCAAGATAAAAAATTAATCCATGACATTTATGTAATAAAATTCATTTCATCAAATAAAAAATGCCTCGACAAGGCCATTGTAGAATTGAAGTCGCAATACTGTTCTGATGGATCTTCTCACTGTGTTTCCGTCAGCGATGGAAAATTGATTGTGATGGGGGTTTTCAAAGCAGAAAAACGAGTAGAATCTGCATATGTGTGTGTGTGTGTGTGTGTGTGTGTGTGTGTGTGTGTGTGTGTGTGTGTGTGTGTGTGTGTGTGTGTGTGTGTGTGTGTGTGTGTGTATTCTCAGGGAAATGGTGGTCAGGAAAAATCATGCGCGTGGGTCGGTGGTTTTACACCATTGTAGTGGAATCAGTTAACGAATTGATTTACGTTGTTGGAGTGGACAAAGGTAATAATAATGTAGATGAAGATGAGTGGTATCCACTCCCTCTAATGAATACGTAGATCAGCTATTGTCGCGGTGCTTTTTATATCAGTGGGTTTTAATTATTTATTTGATGTCATCCCAAAAATTAACCACTCATGCCATTACATCCCTGAATGTTACTGTAAGAACATCTCTCGGCGTAATAAATGTATACACATTTATAGCTTTAAAAAATCTCATAAAAAAATGAGATTCCTATTTATCTAGGTTGGAAAATTCCTTTAATAGGTTTTCCTAATGACCCATCATCAGGTAAATCTTGTGGTGGCTGAATCCTTATTGGTAAATTATGTGCACACCCAACTAGGAATTTTAAAATATCTAGAATAGAAAAGTTGAATAACACGTGTGTAATAGTCTTTATTTACTAGTTATTTTTTATTTTATTCATTATCAAAAGAGACTCTTTGCATTTTCTACTTATGTTTAGAGAGTGTTACATATTCTATACTGTGTCTTATATATACTATGCACATACATTAGGAAATACACTATATACAACAATATCTAAAATACATCCAAGTTGGCATTTTAATCCCTATACATTTCCAAGACTTTATCAAACGTAAATAGTCATCTCGTCTTGAGACAAAAGATGCTTCAAAAATTTGGAATGTGCTCTTCTCTTTTGTTCTATCCTTTTCCTGATGTTGATTGCATTGTATATTGATATGGTATGCTTTCAGTCAACAAAAAAGATGTTGTTTACCAATTTTCATCCTCTACGCATTAGTTTACTCCCCTCTTGGGTTTTGAATTAATTGGTATTTCGAATAGACTTCCATTTTGGGTTTTTAGTCTGTGTAACCACCCTCATATATCACCCTTTCAGTTTTTCAATCTATGCGGGCCTTCTTACAAATATCTATTCAAATTTTGTGTTGTTGTACTCCAAAATTTTATTTGCTGAGAAAAATTATATTGCACGTGATCCTATTTTTGCTTTGTTGATTACTTGATTGAGGCTAGTTGTACCTACACTACTAGAGTGGTGGATGGAGGTGGTAGTTCTTGCACTACCTTGATCTTCAAGAGAATAATGTGAAGGATGATATTCTTTGGGGTGTTCCCCATTATTTTTGCAGTTGGTAGGAATATTTCCAAGCCTATTTTTATACATTCCAATATGAAAAAACTTCATTTACTCTACCAAATTATAGTTTTAGTTGTGTCAATGCTTGCATGACTTCAAACAGGGCATTTTCTTTTGTGTTTTTTGCAATTGGATCCTAAAGCAATACAGTAACATGCATACCCTAGATTAACCCCTCTAAACAATTTTTTATGTGTTGTGTTTGAACCTCAACTAAAGTATTACATGACATATTGTGATACCATTCTCGCAGTTTGTCACTAACATTATCTCAAGCCAGTAAGGATGGTTTTAGTGTCTTATCTACCTCTGGGTCATTCATCTCCACTATCATTTGTGCTTGCATTATTTTACAAGGTCTATCTTATCTAGTTATCATTTATCATAGTATGCAAATGTGTTCCAATATAGGATCTTGAATGTGATTTATTTAGCGTGTGCTTCATCTTATTGAATCAGATCGATATACTAACACAATATAAGAGTTATGTCTGTTACTTCCTGCTTGGATTCATTGAATTACACCTTCACCTTCATCGAAATTTCCTGCTCCTATAAATTATCCACAAGCTTACCAACCAAAGTGGTCAATTTCATTTGTTCACTTGGTCACCTATAGATATCATGAAAAAATTAGGACAATTGTCTTCAATTTTTTATTTAAGGGTGTGTAATGTCTACTCTAGTGTTGTTTTCTACTAGGAAATTAAATTATGGTTGCACCAATGTTTTCTTTAAGCATGTGAAAACCCTCAATTTTTGTTTATAATGATAACTTCTCAATATATAACTCCATCATGATGACCATGGCTATTGAGGTTGTTGTTTGCGCACTCGTTTGAGAAATCTAGGGAATAATTGTACACACATGGTAGGAGGGAAGAATGATCTTATGCTTGCTTGTTTGCACTATTGATTTTGTTTCCCACCACAATGTTTGTGTATCTCTTATGGTATCTTCTTCAGGGGTACTTAGGTATGAAATACAACTTCCTATCTACATGGTGTTGTCTTTTAACTTTTGTTCACTTTATGCATTGGTTGGTTGCACATAAGAGGTATTTATAGGTTATATAATCCATTTTGGTTCTTTGACTTTCACTTCCTTAATATTTTTCTCCACCTTAGTCTTTGTTTGTGTGATTAGTTTCTCCTTCACAATCCAAGTGAGTTCTTCTTCTTGCGCAATAGCTTTACCAATGTGTTTCCCTTCTTCAACTTTTTTTGTTTTTCTTCTCTCTTTATTATGATTCCTTCTTTGACTTCTCTTCTCTTTAACCTCATTTTTCTTGTTTTCATCTTCCTTCCTACTATTTTCATCTTCTTATTTTATTTCTCTTTGCATCAGTTTTCTTCAAGGAGTATTTGAGGTTCAAATTATGTAATTTTTTTCTTTTCTAGCTCTACCTAGTCTTCTTTGCACTTTTCCCCCTCATCTTGCTTTTCTTTTCTCTCTACCCAAGCTTCATTTTTGGTTGTTTCTTGTTCTGTATTGCATAATTATTTGAATTCCTTCTTTTCCCAATGTAATCCTCTTCTTTTGTCTTCACGATAGCTTCATTGGTGGCTTCCTCCTTTTGGTGCTTTTCTTGTTCTTTCTAGGAATCTTCCTCTTTTTTAGGACTTCCTCATTTTGCTAATCTTATTCTTCTATGGATTGTGTGGCTTAAGGTACCTATACTAGAAGTTTTTTCTATAGACATGAAATCACAGACTCACTATTTACATCACACCTCTAAGTATGTCATTATACACATGATTCATAAGCAAGGAAACTAGACATTAGCAACACTTGTTTTGCTTTATCAATTTTTTACTTTTATCATTTGATTTTATGGAATGACTACTTTACTTTTGGACATTGGACAACATGTGAACAAGCTCAATATTTTTAGTTATATCACTGAGCATCCTATAAATTACCGTCCATTAGGGACAGGAGATCTCAAGCACTAATGTACACACCCCCTTTGGGTGCTTCTTTCCTTTTCTCAACTTTTAAATGCCACATCACTTGTTATCTTGTCTAAATTACTACCTATCACTTTGGTTAAGCCTTTTTAGTTGTTAATTATGAAATTCAAACAAGGGAATCATATATATACATGAATTACCCACTTTTATTAGGGGTTGGGAAATTTAATCTATTACTTCCTATCTACTAGTTGGGCAAAGAGCAATAGTCAAGGGACTATGTTTGGGTTGTATTATTCACTGTATATGAGGGGTTATTTCTGAATTATATCTTACACATTGATCTTGGGGAAAATTAGTTGCAGTGCACTATCTTCATGTAACTGGCACAAGGGTAACCTATCCTTAAGGGACACAATTTCTATCACACACACACACACACACACACACACACACAGACACTACATAGAGACTAAAATCTAGTGCAATGCTCGATGACAATCACATTGGGGTGATCATCGATGTCATCTTGACTAAATAATATGCATCATTCATTTCATCGAATGTTGGTTTGAGATTTGTGTAGGTAGATAGGGTGTGTTTTGTACATTCATGTGTGACAATGAAACCATACAATGAAGCTAGATTGACAAAGATCGAAAGGAAGAAGATAAGATCAGATGTTGGAAAGACTAGACCCATAGTAATTTCCATGACACTAGCACCTAGGGTGGTATTTTCCTCCTTTGGGCGGTTATGAAATTATGACTTAAAGTTTCCCATCAATTTCAATCCCATCTCTTTTCTCACAACTATGTGTTACAACATAGATTTTGATCATATAAGATGAGTAACCAATCATTGTATGGAATATCAACTCATAAATGGAATTTTTTTCATGTGGGGATGAAATAAATTCCAAATATTTATTCCACACTACAAATTTCCATGTTCATTTGTATGTTTTAAAATTTAGGCCTCTAAAAATGTCATTACAATCATGTAAACTCCATGTTTTTCCTAAAAACTAGGGTTTAATTGTTGGAAGGTTTTGAATCCATACAATCCCTCCTTCTACTCAACTAGGGTTTTTAATTCCATACAAACTCTTATAATTATCTTACAAAATCACATGTATTATCTCTAATTTTTCCTAGGTTTTCCAATGATTTCTCAACCATTTGAGTGGTTTGAGTGATATTTAATCTTTCCTTGTCTTCAATTATCAAAATCAATAATTAAAATTCTCAAATTCCATGCAAGCTAAAGTTTAAAAAGTAGTAATCATATCTTGTTCATCTAATATCCTTTTAAAGATAACTTATAAAAACTATGCAAGGCAATACCCCTAATGATAGTCATAGATCAATAACTAGGATTTCAATAAGCTATTAAAATTATTAATTTCAAGGGTGTCAAGGAAGTGATGAAAATATCAAAACCCATGTCCTTACAATACAAAAAAATGTCCTGATGATAACATCTTAAATACTTAAAAATATCCTTTAAGTTAATAATGAAAATTACCAATAGAGCTATCATGTATCTCAGAAGACCTGAAACGCATTATTAATGTCATATACTAAATTCCTCACAACTCTAGTAATAAAGTCACATTTATTATTTCCACCAAATGTGGTACATTTATGTTACTCAATGTGATAACATGTTCTATATTAATACAATGCACACATGACCTAAAAAAGTAAAGAATCCAAAAACCATGAAAATTAATGTAAATCACAATTAAATATCATGTAAATTAGATACACATATAATAATTCATTGATAGGTCACTAAAATGCAAAATAATACTTGTTATCCCAAAATCACCCTAGGCTATTTTGGGTGTTTTTGGAGAGATTTGATCAATTTTTATAAAAAATCATGTTCTTGGGCAGTATTGTCATGGATCAAACAAATCAAAACTAGACATTTTGGGAAAAAATCATGTTTTGGGTAAAATCTTAGTGAGGTGGGAAAAACCTTTCATGTTCTAGGAAAAAAATCCCCTCTTGGTGATCCCTTCTATCCCAACACTTATTCAATTTACTAAAAAATTGGGAAAAAGAAGCAAATTGGCTTTTAGAGGAACATAAGGAATTGTTCCTTTATTCCTCATGTTCCCCACATTTCTGACTTTACCAATGGGAGTGCAAGTATAGTGTTGATTGGGAAAATCAAGAATCAAAGGCACTTTCAAAACATTCCTTCGTTCCATCGACTCGCTGATTAACTGATTTGGCTGCAACACAAGAGATAAGGGTGAGTGGGCAGTGTAAAGCATCGCCAAGGGAAGGCTCAGTGGGCACCAACATCCCAAGTGGAACAATTACATGTTTCACATGGTTCACCAATGCCAGTAAGTTGGGCCCAGACATCAAAAAATGAATGGTTCCCCATTCCTTAGTTCCTCTTATAACCCGATTCAACACCCCCAGAGTAAAAATAATTAAAACGACCTTTCATGGTCCAAGAGGAAATTTCCCTTGTTTCTTAAGTTCCCGGAAAACCTACTTGGGCAGACATGGAGTTGGTTTTTTAGGCATAACTTATAATCTAGATCTCAGAATTACACAAACTTGGTGGCATTGGAATCATCGCATTGAGAGTTCCATTTTAGCATCAAGAAACGAAGAAAATCATGTTGTTTTGGGGGACAAAATTACAAACACGAGATTTGGAGGGAAAATGTGTAGTTCAAACAACTCCAGACATTTTAACCACTCCACCAACCAAAAAACATTGCTTAATGGCACCCATCCCTTGTCCTACTTCCACTTGATGGATCTAATGGCTTTTGTAGGAATAAATTATCACGTTCATGCTCTGTACTGTAAAAACAAGGGATTTTGGTCCTTGTGTAGGTTAAAATGGGTCATTTATGGCTATTTTGTGGCTCCCCTCCCTCTCATTTTTCTATATATGTAAGTGTTTATGCACGTGATAAGGGTTCTTCTCTACATGATTTAGAGCTCTCCTTTGTATTTTTGCATTTCCCACACCTTCATACCTTTGTAACATCATTTTTGCATGTTTTATAAGCCTCTAATTTGTAAATATAAATAAAAATGCTTTTAATGATGTGCAACTGTAGTTCATTCCTTTAAATGCATGTGTTTGATGTGAATCTTTTCCCTCTTAATTTATTTTGGATCTATTCATTTGTATCTTGAAAAAAACGTTATTTTTCTCTTTGATTCTTGTATATATGGTTGCGTTTTTGTCTGTACAGGTAAAATTTAAACCTTGTTTTAGCTTTGGTGCATCACCCCCTTTCATTTTGCATCATTTTTTCCTAGATTCTCAAACATGGTTCCTGCATATTTTTAGTCTATATGTACTTTAGTTGAATTTTGAAGTTGTAGGTTAGTTTGTAGTGGGATAAGATAGAAGGAACCAACCTTCTCTAGAGTTTTTTCTCACTTTGCAAGGTACCACACTTAGAGACATTCTAATGTTACCTAGAAGTATTGGTGCTCATCCATGACCAATCAGAGGGTGCTACTTTTTGATGAAAATAGTTTTATAAAATGCGATGGGGCTACATTGAGGAGTTTCTTGTCATTTCACTAGGATTGGTGTGTATCTTGGAGCTTTTTGGGCTTTGGAGGATTCAAAACAACACATCTAGTGACTCCAATCAACTTATCTATTATTTTTAGTAGCAAAGGTGTATTTATCTTATGAGAATAATTCAAACAATGAAAAGGATAGAAAGTGAAGAGCCTTTTGACTAGTTGTAATTATCACTATGGAGGAGAAGAAGAGGCAGATTCAATTCAAAGATCACCATCAGCTCTAGATATAGTTCTCTCCAATCTTCCTCCCGATAGGCTTTTTCTTATCATATTTTATAGTTCTAATTCCCATCACATTCATGGATCATCAAAGAAATTAGGATTTTGTCACATACAATAAATGAAGTCCCCTACTTTTGGCCTAATATGATGACATTCCAATTGCATCCCTGAATATTGTTCCTTTCTTCACCAGAGAGAACACTACAACACCCAATGAACACATTAAGGATGTTACAAACATATGCTCAGGTCTACCATGTTACACAAGACAATGTAGCATTCAAATTGTTGGTTGCTTCTTTCAAGGGAAAATATCTACAATAGTACAGGGGTTTGAGAATAATATCTATTACCAATCAGGATGAGTTAGGAGAAGCTCTTTATGTCCATTTAGAAGATAAAATTAACCATTTATCGCTAGTGGAGCAGCTGACTACAACAAAGAGGGAACCTAATGATTTAATGACTTATTTCAACCTCAAATTTCAAAGGACATGGGATAGAATCCCACAAATGGTAATACCTACACATCAGTATGCCTTTATTTATAAGTTAAGGGCTCTAAATAGTGACATTTTGTTATGTACCTTGGGATATGATATTATAATGTTTATGGGTTGATGAAGATGTCAACATGTGGCACACATCCCCTTAGTTAGTATATGTTTATAATATATGGGTTCATATAGGAATTAGTTATATTGGGTAATGAGTCAGCCTAAATTGAGATTAGGTATCAACCATCCATTTAGAGTAATATATGTCTATATAAATGATATGAGTATCATTATGAGTGTGTGATGGATGTATGATTTGAGTCTTCTACTTGGTATAGGTATATTGGAGGTGTCCCCCTCGAAGTGGATTCCCATCTTGGGAGATTGTGGAGTTCCACTTTCCTTAAAGAGCATTGTAATGATGTTTCCCCTACCTTAAGGGTACTAGTGTTATACATATCTTCAATATTTTGGGCATATTTCCCCACCAATATATTTTTTGTTGTTTTATTTTCTATAGATTATTCATTTACTATATGCACAGATCTTATCAAGTGTTATCAGAGCATCGATTCCAGGAAATTTTTGGGATGAAACCATAATGTTGATGATTCGCCTATATCTAAAGATTGACTTGGAATTTTTAATATATTTTTTTTGTGTAGTGGAGACATCATTCAAGGGATCTTTCCTCTAAATTTCATAGTCTTTGGAGCTATTTTATGAAATATATGTCTATTTTGGGGTGGAAACCTTAATTTTAAGGTTTTTTCTATATCTTCTTAATTAGGAATAACTAGATACTAAACGTTTTTGAGTTGATGTGAATACATTTCATGGTGATACCCATAAATTTTTAGAAAATTTGGTTCTATTTCACGAGATTTATCACAGTTTTATGGGTTCTAAGTAACTTACTCCACAAGCCATAATATTATGAATTTTTCCTAATGTTTTTACATTTTCAAAAATATCTGAAAAATATAATTAGGGTTTGGGTTTTGGGTTTTCTGATTTTTGGACAACCTATAGCTGAAAGGGTTAGAACAAGTTTTGATCAAAAGGGTGTATTCCTAAAACCCTATTTTTTGTGGATCATGGGATGAGAAAATTTTATGGAGATTGTGAGATTGATGCCAGAGAATGGTGGAAAAGAATTATGGAAATTTATTCTACATCATCGTGTATTTGGATATTCAAATTTTATATTATTGGCTCTGCACTAATTTGGTTTTCAGAGTTAGAAAATGAAAGGTCTAATTGTTCTTGGGAGGAACTGGAACTTGAGTCTTCATGGATAGATGGGAAAAAAAATAAAAAGAGCAGGAGGAAGAAGAAGAATGTAAGGATAATAGTGAGAAATAAGAAATATCATAAGAAGATGAAGAAGAATTTAACGATGAAGAAGATGAAGAAGACAATGTTGATGATGAAGAGGCTACGCATGACTCAGAAGGAGAGACAAGTTCAAATAGTACATCTCTAAGGAAGGAAGCTTCAATATTTTAGTTTGAAGGGTGAATTCAAAGGAAAAATGTAATGGTTTCCATAAGCCCTAGCAGAAAATATAACTTCATCAATGTGGATGTAGCTCAACATCTACATGTTCAAGCAAAGCATATCAAGGAAGCTCGAGTGGATGGTAAGCATATTCAAGTTTTTGAAGATTTAAAGCTCTATATGAATAAATATGTTTTACATTCATATTTTTATGTTTAAGATATGGATGGTATGGATATTTTTCTTAGATATCCTTGGTTAGAGACATTAAGAATAATTAATATTAATTTGTAAAATATATTCATGAAATTATGGTACAAGAGAAAGAAAATTACATTGCAGGATATCGCACTAAGCAAGGGAAAAATTAATGTCAAGATGAAGCATGAATATGAATTTGAAGAGGGTGAAGAATTAAATAAGGATGATTTAGCAGGAGAGGATAAATAATATGATGAAAAAGAAAAAAAAAATTCATCTACTCAAGAGAAAAATTAATTAGCAAACACAGTGTAAGAGGAAAAGAAAGTTAAGGAAAAGGTTCATAAGGTTAAGGATACTAAGGTTGCACCATATAGACACCCACATCATCATGAGAGGAAAAAAACATGGAGATATTTTATGACACATGAGGGAATAAATGTATATGGATATACAAGGAATTTCAGGAGCAATAATTATGGCTATACACATAATCAATGGAGCAACAATTATATGACATGGAATCACAGGAATTATTATTATAGATATGCATGGATGTCGAGGAGGAACACATATGGACATGGATGGAATAAGAGGAGTGAAATGGAATATGAAATCAGGTTTGGAGAAGCATCACCCACTAAGATATCTTATGGGTGGTTGGAGGATCGATCATGGTGACAAGTGTGCAATGATTTAAAGAACACTCACTACATAGATTCTTATGTTTTGGGGACGAAACATGTCAAGGAGAGAGGGAATGTTATATACCTTGGGATATGATATTATGATTTATATGGGTTGATGGAGATTCCGACATGTGGAACAAATCCCCTTAGTTAGTATATGTTTCTAATATATGGGTTCAAATAGGAATTATTTATATTGGGTAATGAGTTGGCCTACATTGGGATTAGGTGTTACCCATCCATTTAGAATAATGTATGTCTATAAAAGTATGTAAGTATTATTATGAGGGTGTGATGGATGTATGAGTTGAGTCTTCTACTTAGTAGAGGTATATTGAAGGTGTCTCGAGGGATTTTTTTAGTGGCGAATATAAATAATATGGTGAATATTCCATTGTAGAAAAAATTGAAAAGTCACATTTTCTGGCGTGGGTCATTGACATGTTCACCTAAAAATTACAGTTTAATTTTTTTAGGGATCAGATTCACCTACATTTTAAAAATATCTCCTATATAATCATATATTATTCACCGGGTAGAACACTACTTGCTAACTCATACCACCTAGGGGCATATCTATTATCAAGTATAGAAAACTTGTGAAGCAACAAAGGCCAGTACAAAAAGTACATTTTTTTAGACAAAAGCATTCAACTGACGCTCGACAAGAAGTCTCTATTGACAGGTGACAAGAATAACCTTATGATGCACGTGAAAATAAGACTTCATTGACACGCGACAAGAAATATTTGTTGACGAGCGTCAATAAGGCTCTGTTGACGGGTGATAAGAAGGATCTATTGACGGGTGACAAGAAGGCTATGTTGACGGGCAACAAGAAGGCTCTATTGACGGGTAACAAGAAGGCTCTATTGACGGAGTGACAAGAATAACCTTCTGACAGGTGCGACATGGAACTTTTTTTGATGCGTGACAAGGTGTTTTTGTTGACACACGACAAGGTGTGTTTGTTGACAGACGACCAAGAGATTATTTGACTCAAATTTACCATGCTCAGAAAAATGGAATTTTTCTAGTGCTTAAAACACCCAACAAGTTACCAAAAAAACTCAAAAGTCTTTGTTCAAGTATTTTGGAAACTTTTCTTGTTTAGATACCACAACCGCCTAGCACCCATAGAGCTCCCACTGAAATCAATCATAGAACAGACTATGTGGAAGGTGTTATTGAAGTGGACATGCATTCTTCTCAGTATCATCCAAATGCCACCTATAATGATACCATGCCATGGCTTGAATATATTCCATTTGAGATAGTAGAGCTTGAAGATATTCATGTTGATGTGCAACCAAGAGTGAAAAATGCAACACAAAATTCAAATGCAAATATTGGTTCACAGAAAAGGAAACTTGATGATCGTGATATTCCTAAAAGCTTTACACGTAAAAGTAAAACTATGAAAATGAACAAGAATATGTGGACACTTAGGAGGACATATAAGTTTGAATGGGTTGTAAAATTTCCATTTATAGAACCTGTACATCTAGTTAATTCTGAAGAAATTTCATCTGAATGTACATGTACAATATGTATGTGGAAAATGGGAAGGCAACAAAAAATGCAACTGAAGTTGGACACAATTGAAAAACACTATGGAAAACAATATTTCACTGTAACTAGGGAAGATGGCCAGAAAATAAAAACACACAAATGGAAAACTAAAAAATAATGCATGCATGTGAAATATGCTAAAAAATATGAGGTAGATTAGAAAAGACGCAGAATTCTCATCGAAAAATGGCAGAACGATCACATCGCAAATTGGTAAGATGAATCAATCAAATTTACATGCTTAACTCATACAGTTTTCTACTTTATTCCACATCCTTAAGAAAGAAAGACCAATTTCAAATTTTATTGATTTCAAAGTTTTGTATCAATATAATGGAATGCAGAATGTTCCCCAGTCTCATTGGTTAGACAATAGTGCATGGAAAATGGCTAAATGCCTTGCTAAGATTGCGAAGGAAGATTTGAAAGAGTGTGTAAAAAATGCAAAGTTTATCTCTTTGTTCAATTGATGAAGTGACAGTTGTTGACAACACCACATGGGTATGTATCCATGTTTACACTTTAGAAAATAATATGAGGACTCTGCATTTGTTGGGTGTTCAGAAAATGGTTGAAAATTGCAATGCAAAAAACCTATATAAACTAGTTATTTCTCTTTTGAAATAAATTGCTAGCATGACTGCGAATGAAATTGCTACAAAGTTGGTATGCGTGGGAGAAGATGGTGCATCAATCATGTAGGGTCATAGAACTAGGTTGTGTGTTCGATTGCAAACATTAGTGGCCCCTTATATGCTAGCAATTCAACTGCATGGCTCACAGAATGAATTTAGCATATCAAATCGTTAGCAAATATGAATTTTTGTTTCAAAAGTAGAATACCTTATAAGAGAACGGCATGCCTATATGGAAAGCAGCCCAAAGTGATTTCTTGAGTTTCATAAATTTTCCATAGGAATTACAAATGGCAAAAAACTTTTGAAGGATGTTGAGACAAGGTGGATTTCTTTGTATGATCCTACATGCAGAGTGTGTGAGGAGTATCCTTCATTGGTTGGTTTCATGCACAAATATCATCATGAAATTGACAGGGCGAGGGACTTGTTGTTCCGTCTAACTAATTTGGAGACATTTCTTACATTGGTAAGCATTCTTCCTATTTCATGAGATCAATACATTGATGAAGCATGCACATGGGAGATTAACCTATATTGTTGATTTTATATGGATGATAAAAATGGTATGTATGAGTCTTGATGCCCTATACACTTCCCCGAATAGTTTTGATACACCTGTTTTTGATAACTGGAAAGTTTTATTGGATATTAACCATCCCAATAAATTTTTGAGATTTAATATCCATGATCACCTTTGTATCCATGTTAGCAAGAAAGAGATACCACTGCACGTTCTGCAAAAAAGTAAAGATGTTACATCAACGGAAAAAGAAGAAGTTCCTATGACATGAAATTTGTTTGAATCTGTAGTAATTGAAACAAGAATAAAACTCAGAAAAATTGCAAAATCCTTAGCATCAGAAATTAGAGAACGTTTTAGCCAAGACAAAATTCTTGAAGCCATGGGTGTGATGAATCCAAAATTTTGGAATACAGAAGGTAGTCGTGTTGATTTTGTAAGTTTTTCCATAAATACATGGGTACAATATTGGATCATTTCAGCAAGACATCAGAGGTCAAGGGTATTGAAATAAAAGGTATACTAAATGTTGATTTAATAAAGAATCAATCAACTAATTTTGCAATGATAATGAGGTCATAGTATAAACTCTTAGACGAACCTTCAGAGAGTGGTGCTATTACAAGGCTCTAGTGAAAAATCTACCAAAGTAGTGTGTTACAGGAAGACATTAGTGAATATTTTTGGTTGTATGAGTTGTTCCAAAAAATGATTTTGGGATCTGTGGACCTGATGAAAGAGTTTTCAGTGCTTTATCCTTTATTAAATCAAAACTAAGAAACAGGTTGGATAAAAATCTCGAAAGTTGCATAAGGTGTTATGTTTCTCACTACTCTTTGGAAACCTTTCCTTTTGACAGAGTTATTACGCATTGGAATTCCCTTACCAAAAGAAGATGTGTAAATAATATGGCTACAAGTCCAAGTAATCTCAATGATGAGACTGGAAGTGGTGCATCTTCAAACTCTGCGGATGTATTTATTGAATACAAAGAAGCTATTGAAAATTGATTGTTTCAGCTTTAAATAGGTATCACCTTGACATTACACTTTAACTGTTCTTATTTATTCAATTTCATATTAATATATTCTAAGTTAATTGTTTATAGTTTTACATAAATACCATTGTAATTCTGCAGATGCAAATATTGATAGTGAGGAGGCTATTTTTGATCTGTATTTATCATCGAATATTTTACAGGTATGTATATATACATTTATTCAAATACTATTATTTATTAAAATCAGATTTATTTCATTGGTATTTTTAATTTTCAAACCACTTTGATATTGTATTCTGCAAGGTCTTCAAAGGTCAGATCTGGATTCTACATATTCTGCCACACTTAGTGTCTGGCACAGTTGTCATCCACTCTATAGTGCATTCTTGATATTTGTGTCACCTTTGATATGAAAAGGTTCTAGTTTGGTTTAATTTGCTTAGGTTATATCTGGATTCTGCAATTTAATTTTTCTTCATTTCATTGATGTTTATGAAAAACATGGGTTGTCATCCATCCAAAGAAGCTCTCGCTTCTTGGGATTGAGATTATCAAGCAACTCATCCATTTTTATTCTAATCCTTATCCATTTTTTGTGTTTAATTCTCGAGAATTGAAGGTCGTCTAGCTTGCTCAAGAAGATAAGAGGTAATTTAAACCCTATCTTAGCCATAGTTTTAAATTTGAAGAAGATTTTACCGTATTAAGATATTTGTGTCATACCACATTCTTTTTTTCCTTTGAGCTTTGTCATTTCAATTTAATATAAAGGTTTTAAAATAAATTTGAAGAAACGATATACATATTAAAGAGTTTGAAATTTAAAATAGACAGAAGAAGCTTTTACTATATTAAGATGTATCTCTCACACCACATTCTTAATTTTATTTTAAAAAACTATCCATTATCATCATCTAGTCACATACAATTCATCATCATCCATATCTACTCTAATTTCATTATCCACATAACACCACATTCTAAATGAATAAATGGATGATCCATTCTAATGTGTATTATAATTTCATAAAACATATTAGATATCATCACCCACATGTAATGAAAAATGTAATCGTGACCATCATTACAAGTAGAGATAATATTACATAAAGTTTAAATCCATGAATCATGATTATCCATCAAACATACACACCATATACAATATAGAAATTCTATATAAAAATATAATAGCATATAATTCATCTAGTCACATACAATTCAGCATCATCCATATCTACTCTAATTTCATTATCCAGACATCCACACCTAATGTCCACATAAAACCACATTCTAAATGAATAAATGGATAATAACTATAATTACATCTACTCTAATTCATTATCCAGACATCCACATCTAATGATAAATGTAACTATCGCCATCATTAAAAGTAAAGATAATATTGCATAAAGTGTAAATCCAAACTTCAAATTAAAAAAATATTCAAGTATCAACTTTCATTCTTCTATATATAAAATATTTAAAAATTTCAATTTTGAGGTTCCCCAATCTTCAAGCCTCAATCATTAACATTTTCAATGGACCCTATTGTATTCCTTGCCTTAATTATCTTCGAACTACTCAGATCCTTAGAAGTCATGTCTAGGTTCTTGATGATTGCTCCTTCTTCCTTTGTAGCATCTCCATGGGATGTTAAAGAAGGATCTTTTGCTACCTTTTCTTTAAATAAAATTTCATGGTCATAGCCATTCTCTTTAATTATCTGTTTAAGTGTATTGTTTTTTTGTTAGCCAAAACAATTTTTTTTTCATCGTAATTGTTGTGGATAAACTATTCTTTGTTGTTTCCAAGTGAGCTCATAACACCTTAGATTGACTATTTTAATTTTCATATTTCAACTGCAACAAAAAGAGTGAAGTCAATTAAACATATTAAAAAATAAATTTTTATTGAAATTAATAAAAAAAAAAATTTCAAACTAATTATACTTACGACATCTCTATCTCTTTCGACGTTTGCAATCACGACCATTTCCTTGTCCTTAGACCATTTATTGAAATAGGCCTGGGCCTCAGCACTGATATTTCCCAATCTATTTAATACTTCATCTAAAATATTGTCGTTATAAGTGTTATTATATGTGACACTCCCACTTTTAGCTCTGATGAATCATTCATCCATCTTTGCAGGTTGATTTTTGACTGTTGCAAATAAGCTCTCTCTTTACCAATGGTTATCATAACAACTTACTATCTCAGATATTAATATTTTTTCCCTTCACTCCCATTGAATGAGCTCACTGATTTGAGGCATGATAAATTCATTCATGTGGGATTGACAATCATAGCTAATCAAGAAACGAAATGTTGGAAAGTCATCACTATATGTATCAAAAGAGGATGATTTTGAAGGAGAATTATGGTGGCTTTCAAGTCGAGAAACATTTGCTGCATCTTTTTGCTTTTGGGAGCGCTGATCCTAATAGCAATAATAGAAATTAATATTAAAATTGAAATTGAAATGTTGAAAATTTAAATAAATTTAAAAGTACATTAAGATGGAAATATACCTGCTGGCCCTGAATCATATCACGTGTGTTGAAAAAACCAGTTGGGTCACTACTATCAATGCCCAAATAATCTTCATCTAAATTTATTTCATTCAAAAATGATTTCCCTTTTGTAGTGGGATAGCCAGCGAGAGAGAGGGTCGGAATAGCGAATGATAAGGGAATGTTTAGTGTCCCTTAGGGGCCGGAATCATCAGCATGTGTTTACCAATGGTCTTTTTTCCTAAACCTCTGGTCGCCATTTTGAATCATAATTGTGGGGTTGATTGAGTAGGTGGGGTTTGCAAATTTTGAGTGGAAGACAAAGGATTGCTATCAACATTGAACAACAAGAAAAAAATCATTAGTAATTACTAAATGATATGTAAAATTATTAAAAAAATCACAAAACAAATGAATTCATACCTTGTTGAGTGGGATTTTGTTGCGGTACGAATTGATTATGTAGCCTGGGGGGTTGTGACAGAGTTTGAATTGTTTTAGTTAGAACTAATGGTGGTAATTGTTGTTGAGATTTGAGAATTGCATGAGATTGTACCGAGTGAGTTGGCGATGCTTTCTTTGAAGCATGCGTGTAGTAAAAAGTCCCTGCAAGTGTAGGAACTACATGTCAATTCAATATGGTAAATCATTAAATGGTAAAACCAAAATGTAAACAACCCTACTTTGAATGTTAAGGGTATTATGTCTTTGTCATTTCGTTAATGCAAATACTTGGGCATCAGCTGATGACCGAACTTTGATTTCATATTGTTATTATCCCAAGGGATCAACATGTTCTTGGCCTCATCCTCTTAATGCAACTTTTTTTCATGGAAGTGACTCCAGAAATATTTTTTGCATACAGAAAAGATTCAATTAGAATTACATTATATTAGTGCACAAAGATTTGATCAGAATGATAAAAACGTTAAAAAAAATACCCTTTGTAAAGATAGAATATAAACTATTTACCTACTTCTCTTCAAGTGGAATTGGCAAATTTTTCATCATCTCGTTTGTGCAAGTTGGAGTTAGTTCATCTTTTAAATTATAATAAGCCTCATAATAAAGAGCTAGGATAGAGTTTGTTGAATAAATAACTAGTTTTTCTAAAATTGATGTATTGGTAATGTCATCCTTTATCTTGTTAGATAGAAATGTGCACCAGTCAAATTTTTGATTTCCAATTGTTGGAAGAATGTATGCAACATCCCAATTTGAATGTCAATTTGTCAGCCCTGCATAATAATTATAGCTTAAAACAAAGAAATCAAGGTAGAAAGAAAGCGGTGTGCAACATCTTGCATATCCACTCCTCATCTTGATTTGCTGACATGAGTTGTAAAAGTCATCAGAATTAATATCAATTTGAATTAATATAAAAAAACATTCAAATGAGAGAAAATTACACTTACAATCAACATTGAAACCATAACTAGATTCGAGGAAAATCTTATCATTTTCAATGAGGGTTTCTTTGATAGTTACTATCAGCACATTTTTAAAAGGGAGGCATTTCAATCGATGGATATCAACAGGTTCGACACTAAAGGAGAATGTACACCGATCTTCTAATGTAAAAGTAAAAGTATTGTTTTTTGTATTGTATGACAAAAGAAGGTAGTTAAGAATCTGATGGTCAACCTCAAACTGGGGCATGCTAACAAGCCCTTCGAATTCAGATGCTACTATTGAATCCATGTATTCTACATTCATTTACATAACTACATTTATGTGGGGACACATAGCGCTTATGTATTGAATCTTGCGCTTGGAGGCTCTGGGTGTTGGATCCTGAGGTTCACCTTGGGAAGAAGAAGCCATGACTTCGATTGTGGTGATGTGAAGACTTTGATTGATGTTGGCGTATGGTACTTATAGCAAGAAGTGCTCAGAGAAGGAAAACATCTGGTTTCTAGAAAATAAGAACGTGAAAATGAGGGGCCTTGTGGTATTTATAGGGAAAATTAGGGTTTCTTTTTATTGACGTGCATCAACAACACCTTGTTTTTATGTGACAGAGTTTTTTTTTTACGCTCGTCAACAACATTTTGTTATCGTGTGAAAGTAAGGCATTGTTGACGCATGTCAATAGCATTTTGTTGTCGTGGGATAGTAAGGTGTTGTTGATGTGCGTCAACAACATTTTGTTGTTGCACGATAGTAAAAAGTTGTTAATTGGTGTCAAAAAAAATTTTTTCACGTGATAGTTAGGTGTTACTGACAGGTGTCAACAACACCTTGCTGTCGTGTGAAAAAAAATGTTGATGACGCCTATCAACAAATTTTTGTTGTCATGCGACAACAAAATGTTGTTGATGCCCGTCAACAACACCTTGTTGTCTTACGACAGTAAAAACACTATTGACGCACGTCAAAAACATTTTTTTGTCATGTGACATCAAGGTGTTGTCAATACCCATTAGCAATACCTTGTTGTCATGTGACTTTCCCACTTGCTTTCTTAATACTGCTAGGTAAATATTTTGTGCAGAAACCTATAAAAAATCACCTTTGTGGTGAATGTGGCCAAAGAAATATTCGTCAAGGATTTTCCACCTACTTTTCTCTAGAGGCTTCTAAAATTGAACCTTGGGTGTCCCCCTCGAAGAGGATTCCCATCTTGGGAGGTTGTGGAATTACTCCTTCCTTAAGGAGCATTGTATAGTGTTATCCTACCTTAAGGGTATTGTTATGCATATATCGAATATTTGGGAATATTAGCTAACCAATATCTCTTATGTTGTATTATTTTCTACAAATTATTAATTTATAATATGAAAATATCTTATCAAATTTCGGTCATGATTCAGTATATGGGGGATAAAACCTTACCATATGTCTATGATAGTGCTATTAGGGCTGAGAATAGTCTTATTCAGGCTGGTAAACTTTCTCCTAGACCTTTAATTTATATATTCCCATAGGTAGGAACATATACACCTCACCCAACCCCTGAGTTAGCCTCTATTCCAACCCAAAACATCCAAAATCAAAGTTTCCATCTACCTCTATCAAATGAACTACAAGAGATAATTAAAGAGTTGCAAAATTTTGGCAATGAGTTAGTGACTTTAAAAAGGAAAAAAGCTCATAATTTTAGGCCTTACCAGCCTTTCAATCAAGCATATCAGCCAAATAAACCCCCTTATCAGCCCAATAAGGCACCCTACTAAAACAAATCTCAAGTTTAGGGTCAAGTTCCTGATGCAAGACCTTTCCAACCATATAATCCTAATGTAGCCAACTCATCTAAAGCCTTGGTTCTGATTCAAAACAACCTTGTGCATGATTATGAATGGTTTTTTCCTTGCAACCTAGCTCACAACCAAGCCACTTTCCCAAATGACATCCTAAACTAAACACCGATGTTAAAAAATGCCTCTTTCTCTCAAGTTACGTAAGTAGAATCATCTCCATTACCAAAGGCTACTCAAGAGCCAAAAAATGATGCCTCACTTGTGAACTGGAAAATAGATGACTTTTGTGGGATAAATTAGAGTTATCCTCCAGATGTAACAACTAATACTATATACAAAAGGAGGGCTATGGAAGAAGGGAAATTAATAAATGCAGATCCTTTCTAACATTCTCTAACACTTTAAGAAGGTGGTAATTCAAATCCAGCACCTAATGTGTGAGGAAGCCATGAAAATAATTCTTCAAGAGTAAAAGGGAAACCCAAATGTCCTTCCATATCAACTCAAACTCAAGAAAATGTTGTTGTAGTTAAGGTACAATAGAAGGATAATTTCAATCCTTTCAATAGTATTGAACAAATGAAGAAGATTAATGTGAACATTTCAAAGTGGGAATTGATTAAGCTAAATATGGAAATATATGCCTAATCTAATTGATATTGCAGTAGTAAATGAATAAATAATTAAGTACATAAATTAAGCCAAAAAACTAAGATAAAAATTATAAAACCCTAAGTGCTAAGAGAGGGTAGAAATCCATAGCTAATTTGTATATATCCCAAAAGTGCACATAGCTAGAAAACCAAAAAATACGGAGCACTGACTGTCGCAACGAAGCTCGATAAAATGAAAAGATGGAGGAATATGTTGGACTGAGGTTCCTAGAGAGGGACAAGGGCACTCTTGGGCTCCCTAGGCATGTTTATGGGTGCCCATGTCTAAGGAAATGCTCTGAAGACCTCCTTTGATTGGTCGTAAGGTATTCGCTGCCATTTTCCTTTGGTCGTTATAAGGTTGCACAATGATCGCCAAAGTTGCAAGAAACCTTCAATGATATAATGACCTAAAAACCCTCAAAGAGACATCAAATCTTAAAAAATAAATATGCATAATGAGGGTTTGTAGTGTCCTGAGATGTCACAATGGTGATCTTACTATTGAGTGCTACACTACATCTCATACCCAATATAGTTCTATGTGTGTGTGTGGAATCGTGCCCTAAGTGGCTCTTGTGCATGTCGCACTTGATAGCGATAAAGTAAGCTAGATGTAAGGAAATGCAATATATGTGTGGATAGAATAGAATGAACTTCCCTCTTATGAAGTGTGTATGAAGAATAACCAGCCCTTGTGTCCTTTGGATGGTGTTAGATGGGTGTAATGAAGCTATTATATTCTTGATGGATGTAACCTTAGGTGGTGATAACTAATGCTTAGTTTTTGGTCCTTTATTATGCTTAGTGTCTTTGCTTAAATTTTTTAATTAATGTCGAAAAGGCCAAATACTAAAAATATAAGATGCTCAAATGGATAGAAAGGACCCAAAAGATGTGAAAAAAGTATATTGAAGTCAGGGGCACCCAAAGGGGATGAGGGCACCTGGAGTTGGCATCCTAATAAGGCGTTGGTGTCAAGGATGATAAATTTTAGGTATGGAGAGGTAGATTGAACAAGTAAGGGTGAAACAACAAAAGTGGCAACAGAAATTAAAGAAAAGTGGCCACAGACATGTGTTAATTATTACTTTTCTTACTTAGGAATCCTATGAATATTAATATCCAATTAGGACTAGATAGATAACCAAAGAGCTTGATTTTGTGTCTACATTTCCCCCCACTTTATGTTGTTGCGTAAATGCTCGATAACACAAAGTAGATAAGATATGCATACCTAATAACCATATAGATCGATGATGAAAGCATGTCGAGGGAAAATACAAAGTGTGGAGTGATGAAAGTGTGAAACATGGATGCTAAGGAGGAAAAAGTGTAAAAAGTGATGATGAAAGTGACCATATGGTGGAAATGAATGTGTAGATGTTGCGATGTGCCTATTTTTTGATGTTGATGTTGTTGTGTGTGATGTTGAATGATGTTGACTAATGCTTCCCATACAGACAGACTTGTAAAAGACAATAATGAATAAGTAGTCAAATACACATGTATATATGTAAAAAGCATGTAAAGAAGTATGTAAAATGAAAAATGTGAAAAAGGAACATGTGCACTTGATCTGTGACAAGTAAAGAGTGTAAAAAAGATCTTGTAGATGTTGTTAACAATCAATTCTTTTGAGTGATCTCACTCCAATTGTGTCGTCCACAATTTTTTAAGGAGATCTAATGCCAATGCATGTAAGAAATGTAGGGAGAAAATTTCAGTGTTATCCTCCAACCTTTAACTACTTCCCATAATGTAGAACACCATTGCAGATGGTGTGTAAAAATTTGAACAATTCGATCCAACGCAGAAGTAAAAAGTGTTGTGTATTACATGCATGTTGAGTGTTAGGGATTGTGTGCCTTGTAAAATCTATTATGTGGGGATTTGTAGATTATTCTGAACTGAAAAATGTTGTGTAACTTCCCCTGGTCATAGGCATCCAAGAAGGGTCAGTAGCACCGAGGCACTATTGTCCTAGTCTAGATGCTACTGTCTGTGTTATGCTAAGGACCCAAGTCTAATTTTGAGCCCTGTCTGATACTGACGACTGTGTTGTACCAATATTGTGATGTACTAAACTATGGCTGTATGACATTGTATGGGTGAATGATTCACCCAAATTATGCCCCCTCATTTGGGGTTCATGTAATGTTATTGAAAGAGTATGCGGCCCAAAATAAGACTAATCTTTGTCCTGAAATTGTGCCCTATAGGGGGAGTGTGCTTGCTAGAAACCAAAGCACACGGAAACAAGTTACTAGGAGACAAGTGTTAGTACAAGAAAACATGCATGTAAAATTTAAGTTAGTAGACAAGAAGATAATGTGTAATCTAAGATGGGAGAAGACAACACGCAAGAAGACAATGTAAACCATGAAAATTGGGTTGAAAACATGGGACATCACTCATGATGTCGCAAGATAATCAAGGCTGACTAAGAAAAAATCAGACAGTGTGCACACAAGACAAAGGGAAAATACCGCAAAAAAGAGCATACAAAGATCAAGTAATGACAAGCAATGTAACAGGCAACCATGTAAACAAATAGCCCTACATAACAAATGTTGCACATGAAGCACTCGTTAGCATTTTAGGAAGATAAAAAGTATGTCAAAGCGTGTATAATCTAATATAGTAGTGTGTTATGAAACAAAATGAAACAATAACACCTATAGTGTATGAAATTGGATGCCCCTAGGAGCCGTTGTGGTAATGGTAAGAGGTACTACACCAAACATCCATGTTACGTGTGTAGATCTGTAAAATTTGTGATCACAAATAGAAAAGCAAGTGAACGTGCATATGTGTATGATAAATATAATGACATAAAAGAAATTTATCTAGCATTTGTAGTGAGGTAGACATGTAAGAAGTAAATGCAAACAAGACTAAATACGACCAAAATATGCAGCACGTTGTCGATGGATGAGATGGAATGGAATGTAGAGTGAGTGTGATCAGACCAGTGTGCCCCCCAAGTGAGTGTGAATGGATGTGTATGAAATGATGTTCATTTATACATGCCCCCTTAGTAGTCAATAATGAACCCTAAAATAAGATTGTGTCATCAAGAAATGGTCTGAATGTGTGTACTAAAAATATGTGATCGTCAAAGCACAAAGTGTAGGGTGTAGGCATATGAGTGAGTGAGTGTATGAGTAAACGTGTGAGTGTGGTGAGGTCCATTTGAGATGTATACCCTCAACAAACAGGTATGGACCGTGGAACTAGAGTGTGTCATGTTAGTTGTGTGAGAGATATGTGCATTGTGTTGTGTTGTTTGTGTATGAGAGAAAGATGTCGTGAATGTATAGAGTGGATAAGATGTAAAATTTGTAGTGGCGGAGGTGGGAGAAGATTTCATAGGTGTATAATGTTTGATGTGAAGTATGTAATGTCTAATTTCAAGTATATAATGTGTAGTGTGTGAGGTTCATGTGTATAGTATGCCCTCAACATTCAAGTGTGAACCAAAGCACGAGAGTGCATCATCGGGTAATGATGATACTAGAGTGTATTAATATGTATATGATATATGTGAAATGATGTGAATATAAGAAGCATGTTGATGATAGGGGGAGAAATAGGTGTGATGCCACCCAAGTGTGTGATGATGAATGTGTTATCCAATAAAATTGAAAGAGGAGGGTCCTCCACCCGATGTTTGTGGAGATAAAGGCTTGTGATCATGCTCTAAGAGTGGTGGTATGTGAGATAGAAATTGTGCAGGTGTATGAATCCTAAATGCATGCGATCAATGAGTATACATTGGGAACCTCTATATAAACAAATGTGGAGGTGATGGAGACCTGTGTGAGGAAGAACACAGAGGTGACAAACACCTATGTGAAGTAGAGCATAGAGGTCATGAACCCCTGTGTGAAGTAGAGCTCGGAGGTGAGGGATGTTGATGTATAGGAGTGCGTGTAGCAGAATGTGGAGGTGATGGACACATGTGTAGGAAAACGAGGCGGTGACATATATCGATGTGAAGAAGTGGTACAAGTAGTGTACCTATACTAATGTGTCAGACTAGTAGACCATGTAAGACGAGTGTGAACATGCGAGTTAGGAGAAAATCATGCTTTAGTTTGGAAAGGACGCAGGGATGTAGGTGATCTACCTGATGCAATGGAAACCTCAAGAAGTGGTTTTGGCCATGGTGTAAATTATGGAACACCATTGATAGAAATAAAATGGTTGTTGTGAATAAATTTTAGGCATAAATGATTCATGGAAATGATAGCTTGATTTTTCCAGAGCCATGCGAGACCTAAGAGCATGTCACACCCTTCGAGTGATAGTGCAAAAATAAAAGGAACAAGCATGGTGAGAGGAATGATAGTGAACGGGAGCTGAAAAACACCATATGAGTTGGGAATTGGATATGAAATTTGTGATAACGGATAGCCAATAGCAACAAGAAGTGTAATGGAACATGCATTTATGGGCCAAGATGGATTAAATTTAGTGTTATTGATAAAATGGATCCAATAGAAGTGATAATGTGCAAGTGATTAGAAGAGAATGTAGCATGATAATCATGATTGGAGAAAGGAATAATTGGTGGAGAAATTTTAGTATAAGAAACTAGAAAATCAAGATCCCTTGATGCAAGAGGAGGCACTGCAGGATAAGTATGACTAGCTAAAGAATCATACGCTTGTTTTTCATGCTTCGGTAGAATATTATTGAAGATCTTGAGCTTATGATTTTCATTAACTGGTGTAGAGGTTGTATGGCCTAGAATCTCTGGTTTGTTACTATCGATAAGATATTAGATGATATTGCAAATTTTAAAACAACTATTGTAAAATTTCCAACACATTGATGATAGTTGCATTGAAATTTCTCATTGTAATTTTGACCTTTAGGATGAGATGGATCCAAGTTAGGTAGAGGAGGAAGTGTGATAATATTTCTCTAAAGAATTTGTTGTAATATAAGATGCATAGCAATAGTCCACTTTGTATATATACTCTTAGGAGGTTTTCATTGGATTTCTTTAGTGTTAGAGACAACATTGACAATGGCCTTATCTTCAATAAGTTTCATGGTTGTTTTAAAATTTGATTTATTTTAAAAGTGTGTAGAGGATGAATCTTGTTTCTAATACTTAAGCTTTCCTATAGATAGGAGTTTAGTTTCTCGTAACTTGAGAGTGTGACACAGTTGATCAAATAATGGAGATGTTTCAAATTGGACACTCTCCTGAAGAGGTGACAATAAACTTTGAATGAATAATTCTTGAAACATAGATTCGGCAAGACCATTAGACATCTTAGCAAGGTTGTTTTTGTATTGTTAGAAATAATCCACTAGGTGTTCATTAGATCCTTGTTTAAGTTAAGAAATTTAAGCATATGAGATCTTAGAGCTGATATTGATTGAGAAATGAGCGAGAAAAGCATCGACTACGTGCGTAAAAGATGTTATCGAGTGGAAAGGTAGATCATAGAACCAATGCATCACATAATCTTGGATACTGTGAGGAAAGAGCTTTGCTAATATAGTATGATCATCTGCATAGTTGAGACATGCCACATGAAAGGTTAGGAGATGATCTTGTGGGTTTTCATGGCCTTTAAAGATGGTACATTTAGGGGAAATGAAGTTGGATGTTAACAGATAGGTAGAAATGGTAGGTGTAAAAGGAGTGTGAATAATTGAAGTGGAATCAAGAGATGGAGACACATGAGAGGTGGCAAGTTGGAGCTGGTGAATTTTTGTCTGCATATCCTAATATAAAGAAGTTAAATTGTGAGTATTTGAAAAAGATACAGGTTGCGCATTGGGAGTGTTAGGTTGAATGATGGGACTGGTAGTGGTAGGAGTGGACGCTGGAATATGAAGAGGTTGAGTGGAAACCATGGGAGATGAGGAGTGGGAAAAAATAGGTACCAAAGCATCATGATTGTTTTTAGTAGCAATCAAGGCATGTAAAATATGGAGAAGATGAATGGGATTATCATGCAAAGATTTTCAAAAATTTACGAGTTTTTTATAATTGCTCCTGATCAACATTGGTATCCTCGTCGCATGATTTTTCACTATCAGATTTTGTTATTTCATCAAGGGGAACATGAAGAGAGTTAGCAAATGTATTTTCTATTACATCCATTGATGTAGAGATGTCAACCATTGATTTGGATATCCTACGTGAAGATGGAGGAAGCTCAAGATGTTAAGAACAACTAAAACTACCACTATGGGTGATGGGCATAAGAAGTAAAACCCTAAAGAGAGAAAGTGGATTCAAGATTGGGTTCACCAAAATTATTAAGCTAAATATGGAAATATGTACCTAGTTTTATTGTTATTGCAGTAGTAAATGCATAAATAATTAAGTACAGAAATTAAGACAAAAAAACTAAGCTAAAAATTATAAAACCCTAAGTGCTAAGAGAGGGTAGAAATCCTTAGATGATTCGCAAAGATCCTAAAGGTGCACTGAGCTAGAAAACTAGAAATTCGAAGCACTGACTGTCACAAAGAATCTCGATAAGATGCAGAGATGGAGGAATATGTTAGATAGGGGCACCTAGAGAGGGACAGGGGCGCCTGTGGGCACCCTAGGCCTATCTCTGAGCACCTATGTCTATGGAAATGCTTAGAAAACTTCCTCTGAGTGGTCACAAGGTATTTTTTGTTGTTCAAATTTCACCACCACGAGGTCACACAATGATTGCAAAATTCACTAGAAACCTGCAATGAATTAATGACCTATAAAACCCTCAAAGAGACATCAAATCCTAAAAAAGAAAGATGCAGAATGAGGGTTCAAACTATGCTCAGCTATCACAATGGTGATCTTACGACTGAAAAATGCACTGCATCTTAGACCTAATCTATTTCTATGTGTGTGTGTGTGGAATCGTGCCCTAGGTGGATCTTGTGCGTGTCACACTTGATAGCAAACAAATAAGCTAGATGTAAATAAATGTAATAGATGTGTGCATGGAATAAGATGAACTTCCCTCTTATGAAGTGTGCATAATAACCAGCCCTTGTGTCTCTTGTATGGTGATAGATGGGTGCAATGGATCTCTTAGATGCTTGATGGATGGAACCTTAGGTGGTGATAGTTAATGCTTAGTGTTTGGTCCTTTATTATGATCACATAACTTTATATTTATATAATTTCTTTCTTGAATTTCGTAATTAACCTCGAAAAGGCTGACTACCAAAAAGATAAGATCCTCAAATGGCTAGAAAGGACCCAAAATATGTGAACAAAGTATACTGAGGTTAGGGGAGCCCAGAGGAGATGAGGGCGTCTGGCACTGGTGTCCTGGATGGGCGTTGGTGTCTAGGATAATAAATTTCAAGGTATAGAAAGGTAGACTAAGAAAGTAAGGGTGTAAGACCAAAAGTGGCAACAGAAAGAAAAGAAAAGTGGCCACAGATATGGGTTAATTATTAATTTTCTTACTTAGGAATCATATGAATAGTAGTATATAATCATGACTAAATAGATACCCAAAGTGCGTGATTTTGTGTCTACAGAATCCTTGGTTATTCCTAGAAAAAGGGATCTCTTGTAAGCAGTTATATCCAACATCTATATAGCAAATGAGTCATCCAAAGAGTAAGACAAAGTTGTATTCGCTAATGCACCTTAATAAAAGGATAGCCAATAAAATAAGAGTATGAAACCTCCCACCTTCTATGTATCCCTCATTATTGGCAATCACTTGGTTCATAATTTCATAATTGACTAAGGGGAAAGTAGTTCATTGATGCCCAAATAGGTAGTAGATTAGATAGGTATCAAATATGAATCCCTCTCTCAAGGTGTGGTTCATCTAGAATCCTAGATGGAACAACAGTGGGAATTTTGGGAGTTATTATAGGTTTAAGCCTCACATTGCATGCATGCCCCAACTTCTTTATTCCCTAGGATGTCTTCATAATTGATCTTCCCCCCTTTTTTCTCTATGCCTCTCTAGAGATTTCATTGCCAATATTGGAGGGTACTTATTAGCTAGAATAATCTCATATTCTCTTTAGGGCCATGTATGGTACCAAAGTTACTATACATTCAAATCATATTTCCACATATCACATAGAAACTTATACGCCAAGTCCTATCAATGCAAATCACACAATCTTTGACAAGGAATATCACCCTATTACCCAATAGGAAAACACTCAAGTTAAAGGTGTTATAGATTTTCTTCTTGATGATTGGGGAGCTGATTTCCATGGTTTTGATCCCTACAAATAGATTGAGGAGACTAGTTTGGGTATCTATTATTTGCATGAAGCAAATCCACCTATTCCTAGTATTATGGAGACAAATGAACAAGAATATGGAATTTAGTATATGTTGTTATATTTTTCTAGGAGTAAACAAGGTGCAAGAGGAGGTGTAGTGCTTGTATCTCCCACAGGCATGAAATATTTCTCCACTTTGAAATTCAATTCAGTTTTTCTAACAACTCAGCTGAGTATGAATCTCTAATCCATGGCCTATAATGGGAAAGAAAGAAAGGTGTCAACTAATTACAAGCTTTTCGTGATAAAAAGTTGGTTGTGAATCAAATAAGAGGTTTGAATGAATCTAAGAATAATTTATTAAAATCCTATAAGAATATAGTATGGGATATCTTAGAATATTTTGAGGCATTCAACATCCATTCCATTCCAAGAAAGGAGAATGAATCATCTGATAGGTTAAAAATAGTTGGTGCTAAGTTTGATATTCCTAAAAGCATCAATAAGGATGGATTGTAACAACATGTTAGATTAATAGTAACTAAGATCAAAAAATATTATCAAAGGATTAGTTACCTTCGAATCCATTTTTAACTTAGATGATCTGCTAAGGAAGGAGAAAACAAACATGGTGGTCAAGGGTGAAGACTATGAACCCATTTCAGTTGGCGAGGATAAGTTGTTTAAGAATGAAAAGGTTTGTACTCCATAAGAGAAACATACATTTGTTGGCCTTTGTCAATAATTTTTGATATCTTTACATGGATTTATGAAGGCCTTAGGGGTTTTAATCCTAATTTGGCACAACATACCATTGAACTATATCCGATTACCAATCCCATTAGGTAAAATTAAAAACCTTTCAACTCAATAATTGAGCCTCTAATGAAGAAAGAGTTAAACAAGCTAATAAACACCAACATCATTTTTCCCATCAAAATTCATCTTGGGTTTACAACCTAGTTTTGATAATGAAAATAAATGGGAAATCAAATTATGTGTTGATTTAATGGATTTAAACAAGATTCCTTGAAATATCACTACTCATTTCCTTCCAAGGAGCATATTTTGTAAATAGTAGCAGGGTCAGAGAGGTTTTCCCTATTATATGTCTACTCATGGTATATTAGATTATGGTGAAGGAAGAGGATCAATTCAAAATTACATTTACTATTAATTGGGGAACTTATGCCTATAGAAAATTTCCCTTTGGTTTGTCTAATGCATGAGCAACATTTCAAACAGCCATGGATATGGAATTCAAAAGGATGATTAATAACATTTTTATTGTTTACTTTGATTATATTATTATATTTCCAAGGATACAAATGATCATTTAATCCATCTCAAGAGGGTATTTGAAATGTTTATACATCTTGGTTTTTATCTCAATCGCTATAAATGTATCTTCCTAGCACAAGGTGTAGACAGTTTGGGGTTTCTCTCAATCCAAAGAAGTGTATCTTCCTAGCACATGGTGTAGATAGTTTGAGGTTTCTCTCAATCCCAAAAAAATTATCTTCCTAGCACATGAAGGAAAAATCCTTGGCCACATCATCTCTAAGGAGGGATTAGCAATTGATCCAAAAAGGGTAAGTGACATCCTTGCATTTTCATTACCTAGTAATAAGAAGGCACTACAAATATTCATGGGAAGAATCAACTTTATTAGGCGGTTTATTCTAAAATTTTCCAATATTTTCAAGCCATTGACATTCATGCTTAAGAAAAACATGCCTTTAAAATGGAATGTGGAAGGGAAGGTAAATTTTGAGGCCATCAAACAAGAAATAACACAAGACCTTACCCTTATCAATCCTGATTTCTCAAAGGAATTCACATTATATGATTTTGGAGGCTTAGATACAATATGTTCCATGTTGGTACAATGAATGAAGAAGTTTGGAACATCCTATTGCATTTTTTTCCAAAGTTTAAAAGATTACAAGGTAAGATACTCATTTATTGAGAAACATGCTTTGGTTGTCATAAGGATATTGAAGAATTGTATACATTTGGTATCCAACAAAAATATCCACCTAATGGTATCACATTTTGGTGTGAAAGGTTTCCTCTTAAACAAGGATTTAAACAAGAAAAGGGATTGTTGGATAAAAAAGGTGATGGAGTACAATGTTGATGTCAAGATAACCAAGAGAGTGAGGGGAAAGGTTTGTGTGAGCAGGTAGTTTCATATTTGTGTATTTAAAAGGAGGTTGTCCTAATGCTCCAACATGACCAGCAACTAGTTTATGCCTCATTCATTCCTTTTTGGACCCATGATATAACACACTTTCTCCAAATAGTCAAATTTCCTCAAGGATTAAGCAAGGACAAAAGAAGGTATTTTAGCCTTCAATCCATTCCTTATGTTCTTATTGGTGGGATTTTGTTTATAAAGGATATAAATGGTGTTCTCTTTAGGTGCATTAAGGAAAATAAAATTGAAAAGGTTTTTCATGACTTTTATGATGGAGAATAAGGAGGGAACTTTTCTCCAAGGACAACAGCTCTTAGGATCATAAAGGGTGGTTATTATTGGCTGAATTTCTTTAAGGACTACCATGCATGGGTTAAAGTATTGTAAGAAGTGTTCCTTTTTCATAAGAAAAGATAAATTAATAGATCTTCCCCTTCATCCAATCTTGGTGGATAGACCATTCATGTAATGGGGGATGGATTTCATTGAAGTAATCAATCCACATTCTAGTTTAGGTCATAAATGGATTTTGACAGCTACAGACTACTTCACCAAATGGACAAAGGTAATTTCTTTGAAGGAGGAAAATGAGGCCAACATCCTATACTTCTATGAAGGATTTTTGACCATGTTTGGTGTTCCTTCCACAATAATATATGAAAATTCTTTGGCATTCCTTTGCACTAAAATATCTAATTCAACTTTCAAGAATGGAATCTACTCAAGCACCTCTTCAACCTACTATCCTCAAGGTAATGGGCATGTCAAGTCAAAAAATAAGAACCTTTTGAGGATCATAAAGAGGAGCTTGAAGTAAAACCAAAGAAAATGGCACACAAGAATAAAATCAACCTTATGGGCTGATAGGATCAATCCCAAAAGGCAACCTGGCAACTCACCCTACAAACTAGTTTATGGTAAGGAAGTAAAATTGTCAATTTATATTGATTTTCCATCATTGGATCTCATTAAGCAGCTTGAATTGTTTGAGGTTTAGGCCATGGAAATCAGATATGCAAAGCTCATGGAGCTATAAGAGTTGAGAGATCGAGCCATGAAAATAATGGAAAATGATCAGGCTTAGATGAAGAAGTGATTTCAAAAGAAATAAGTGGCTACGAAAATTCAAGAAGGAGACCTTGCACTTAAATGGCATTAAGATAGAGCAAAAGCTAGGTATGCATTCAAAATTTGATACAGTATGGAGTGGCCCCTATGTGATTTCTAGATACAAATCAAACAATGATTTCTAACTATAAAAAATGGATGGGGAAAGATGATGATCATATTCAATGGGCACTATCTAAAACATTGCTTTTGAAGGAAAGGTTCTACCTTGTACATATTAGATTAGTTTTTATTTCCTCCAAGTGTTCTTCAGCACATTGTCTTGATGGTAGTGCAACTTGAATTTCTCTAAGTTCTTTACACATTGGCCTTGTTTTCCTCGGGTGGCAATTTCAAGTTTTGGAGTTGTTTTCAAAAAGCAAAAAAAATGTTTGAATCAGTTTACAAGCATCCATCATGATGGTGGAGGTTTTTCTAATAGCTTCATTCATTGTCTTACTTGCAAAAGAATATGGGAAAATCATACAAATCAACCAATAGTTGAGAGGAAGTGGTTCAAAATCATGTATTTGGTTATGGTGTCATCCTCAAAATCCCACCCCCTCATTTTTAAAGTCAAATTCAAAAAAATTGAGCTCACACCCTCCAGAAGTGTTCAAGTAAAGTTGGAAGTCTGAAAAGATAGAGAAATTCATGCCTTGAAGTTGTTTTAACTCTCCAGTCTGCGTGGTTTGATAAATTTTCTATTTCCTTATCTAAACACGTGAAAATTCTATTGTTTTCCTCATTTGAATGAAATTTTCAATATTTCTATGGCCATGGATCATCAAACCTTGTATTGTTTTCAATTCCTTGGTTTGTGAAAGAAATTTGAAAATTGGGTGCACGAAATAGTGGAGTTTTCTTCTTCTGTGCATTTTTTTCCGCAGTCGTGAATGATGGGTGCTTTCTTCCCCATCAAAGTTTGGCCCCATTATCCATGGGTACGTGGAAATATCTAACTGGAGGTGGGCCGGTGGAGCAATTTATGTTTTTGAGCTTCTTTGTAAAAAAGGCAAAAAGTCATAAAGTAACCCGCAGCCCCGATCGGGCTTAAAAGGAATAAGTTCAAATGTTGAGTCATGCCTCAAAAGAGTCAAAGCGGGGAGGCGGATCATCAGGGATATTTGAGAATTTGAGCCTTGTTTCCAAAAGGGCTAAAAGTCATAAAGTGACATGTAGCCCCACTCAAGATTAAAGGGAAAAAGTCAAATGTTGATCCCGCCTCAATAGATTCAAAGTGGGGAGGCAGATCGTCGAGGAGATTTGAGAATTTGATCCTTGTTTCCAAAAGGACTAAAAGTCATAAATTTACCCGTAACCCCACCCATGCCAAAAGTAAAAATTCAAATGTTGAGCCCACATTAAAGGTCAAAGCAGGGAGGGTGGGCCTGTGGAGCAATTTGTGTTTTTGAGCCCGCATTGAAAAAAGGTAAAATTATAAAAGTGACCCGTGAAACTCTGTCTCCACTCAATTGAAGCCACATGTCAGGACTTATATCAAAAGCGGGAGGGCGGACCAAAAATGTAAAAAATTCCAAATCTCTATAAAGTCACAAAATTCAAAAGGCATCCTCCACGCCTTCTCCAGTAAATCTCTCCCACGTGGACGACTCTTGTTTAAAGTTTCAAAGGCAAAATAAACATTACAAAATGAGTGTAACGGCTGCATTATGAAAAGTCTAGTTTTTCTCGCCATTAACGTTTCTTCACGAATCAAGAATCTGAATGGACGTAAATGATTGAAAAGAAATAGTAAACTATTTCTTACTAACAAAGAAGAAGATTTAATTGTTTCTTACAAGATATTTAATGGCTTCTTAACACCATTATAAAGGGATGACAATTGATCTTGTAAACTCAAGAGTATATTGTACTTTGAGAGAACAAAGGAGATAGCAATTTTCTTCCATCCCCCCCTTTTCTCAATTTACCTCCATTTCTCCACTATGCACAACTTCTGTTTAAGCATCAATACAAGAAGAAGGAGTTTCTAGATTTCTTTGACTGAGGGATTTCATGATACTTTGTGTTCATCAAATTCTTTTCAGTCTTGTTGCCATTTGTAGGGTTGTTTCTTCTCATAAATGCATGTGTTGAAGTTTCTAACTAGTGCATGCAGGAATCTGATTTTCTACCTGCAACATTAGTTCTCCTACCTCTCTTCTCACTCCCATTCCCGCCTTCATACCAAATTTCCCCTTGCAGATAACTGTAAGCATTTACTGTAGGGTCGGTGGAGTTCCCCTATTGGATCCCCGGTTGAAAGGCCACCATAGAAATCCACATTTTTTATGCATGCACATACAGAAGCTGCACCGGTTATGTAGAGGGACTTAGAATTCCAGAGTGTTGGCAAGGAATTCACAAATTTTTCCATGCAAAAAATTCCTTCACCAACATTTTTTGGTGCCCAATGTGGGGCAGATTTATTAGCATCTACACCCAATATACGACCGCAAGGTCTGAAAATTCAAAAAAAAAATCAAATATTGAAAAATAAAAAGAAAGAGTTCATGAAAAGCCATTACTAAAAGATACACGGGTAAGTGCATGAAGTTGGGGGGCTAAAAAGTGGACAAGAAACTGAAAAAAAGAAAAACACAGATGCTTTTTGCTAAACATGTACTCACATTTTGATTTGTTTGGCTCAGGTAATCACTGAACCTATAACGCATACGCGTTTCAAAGAAGTATAAGATTTCTTTTATTATTTCTTATAATTTTATTATTTATTATACTTTAAAAAAATTTAGTAAATATAAGAAATTAGGGTCACTGATGCACTTTATGGAAGTGGTCTCGTAGCTCCAATAGTTATAATCTAGAAGACAATTTTTCAAAATCTAATCTGGTCAGTACTTACTCATTTTCAAGATTTCAGCAAACGACCTAAAACTTTCAGGGCATATATATTGTAGTCGGTCTTTGTTTTGGGAAAGCATATAGTCATTTTTTAGAGTTTTTTTGACCTTCTAAAATGGATCTTGGCCCTATCACTACTTGAATTGGTACTAATTTTTAAATTTGGTCCATAATTCACTTTAGTGACCATGAATTAACTCTATGATGTTTGTCTACTTCTTACTAAAAAGAGATCCTCACTTTGTAGATAGAGGATTATTTCCTTGAATGGAATTCCTATCCTATGGCCAAGATGAGGTGATTATAATGTGCCTCCTCCTTAAGGTGTGATAACACTACTAGGCGTTGAATGAGTTTTTATGAATAGTACCAAGTGAATTGCATCAAGTGAACTCAGATGATTTCTTATTCTTAGAAACATGGTGCTCCATATAAAGATCATCCCCTCACCTTTCCTAGCTCTAAAAACATCCTTTCATGGAATCAAATTCATGATTCTCATACATTGCTTTTTCTCATATGTCTCTTATGGAGACAAACAATGCCTTAATACTTCAAAAATAATGGTCCTTGATAACTTGATGACATGACTAGCTCATTTTAACTTGTTATGAAGGGTGTTCCAATTAACTACAAAATGGCCAAAAATGCCTTTTTAGGCCTTCAAAGGAAGTAGTCTTTCATAAAAAATAAATGAGTCGATCGATCACCTTAAACACTATTCCCTACACACTGAAACACGCTAAATGATATTTTTAGGACTTTCCTTTGGGTGAGGGTTTATGATTTAGGGTTTAGGGTTTAGGGCTTGGGGTTTAGGGTTTAGGGCTAAGGGTTTAGGACTCAAGGTTTAGAGTTTAGGGTTTAAGGTTTAGTGTTTAAGGCTCATAGTTCAGATTTTAGGGTTTAGGGTTTAGGGCTCAGGGCTTAGGGTTCATGGTTTAGGGTTTAGGGTTTAGGGTTTAGAGTTTAGGGTTTATGGTTAAGGGTTAAGGGTTTAGGGTTTAGGGATCAAGGTTCAAGGTTTAGGGTTTACAGATAAAGGTTGAGGGTTTAGGTTTTTATGGATCAAGGTTGAGGGTTTAGGGTTTAGGGATCAGGGTTGAGAGTTTAGGGTTAAGAGTTGAGTTTAGGGTTTAGGGTTTAGTTATTAGGGTTTAGGGTTGAGGGTTTATGTTTAAGGGTTCAAGGTTTTAGGGTTTTTTCTTAGGGCTTATGGCTTAGGGCCTAGGGTTCAGGGCTTAGGGTTTAGGGTTTAGGGGTCAGGGTTTAGGGTTTAGGGTTTAACATTTAGGGCTTAGAGTTTAGGGTTTAGGGCTTAGGGTTTATGGTATATGGTTTAGCTTTTAAGGTTTAGGGTTGAGGATTTAGGGTTTACAGTTTAGGGTTTAAGAGTTAGGGTTTAAGGTTTAGGGTTGAGGATTTATGGTTTCTGATTCAGTGTTTATGAGTTAGGTTTAAGGTTTAAAGGTCAGGGTTTAAGGTTTAGCTAAAAGGGTTCATGGTTTAGGGTTTAGGGATTAGGGTTTAGGGTTTAGGGTTGAGAGTTGAGGGTTCAGGGTTTAGGGCTCAAGGTTTAGTTTTTAGGGTTTAGGGTTGAGGGTTTATGTTTAAGGGTTCAAGGTTTAGGGTTTTATCTTAGGGCTTATGGCTTAGGCCTAGGGTTCAGGGCTAAGGCTTTAGGTTTTAGAGCTCAAGTTTTAGGGTTTATGGGTCAAGGTTTAGGTTTTAGGGTTTAGTGTTTAGGGATTAGGATTTAGGGCTTAGAGTTTAGGGATTAGGGCTTAGGGTTTATGGTATAGGGTTTAGGGTTTAGGGCTCAGAGTTTAAGGTTTAGGGTTGAGGATTTAGGGTTTAGGAGTTAGGATTTAAGGTTTAGGGTTGAGGATTTAGGGTTTACGGTTTAGGGTTTAGGAGTTAGGGTTTAAGGTTTAAAGGTTAGGGTTTAGGGTTTAGGGTAAAGGGTTCATGGTTTAGGGTTTAAGGCTCAAGGTTTAGAGTTTAGTTTTTAGGGTTAAGGGTTTAGGTCGCAGAGTTCAGGGTATAGGGTTTAGGGCTTAGGTTTTAGGGTTTAGGGTTTAGGGCTTGGGGATTAGGGATTAGTGCTTAGGGTTTAGAGTTTAGGTTTTAGGGGTCATGGTTTAGGGTTTATGATTTAGTTTTTAGGGTTTAGAGTTTATGGACCTTTAGGATTTAACATTTAGGCCTTAAGGTTTAGGGTTTACGATTTAGGGCTCAGGGCTATGGGTTTAGGGTTTAGGGGTTATGGTGCATGGTTTTAAGGTTTATGACTCAAGTTTTAGGGTTCAGAGTTACGTGTTTAAGGTTTAGGGGTTAGTTACAGATTTAAGGTTTAGGGGTTAGAGATCAGGGTTCTAGATTTAGGGCTCAGAGCTAAGGGTTTAAGGTTTAGGGTTTAGGGCTCAAGGATTAGGATATAGGGTTCAAGGCTTAAGGTTTAGGGTTTATGGTTTAGGGATTAGGGTTTAGGGTTCATGGTTCATGGTTTATGGCTTAAGTTTTGGGGCTCAGAGTTACTAGTTTAAGGTTTAGGGGTTAGAGATCGGGGCTTTGGATTTAGTATGTAGGGTTTCAGGATTAGGGCTCAGGGTTTAGGGTTAAGGGTCAAGGTTTTAGGGTTATGGGTTTAGGGTTTAGGTTTTAGTGTTTAGTATTTAGTGTTTAGGGTTTAGGATTTATTATTTTTGGTTTTAGGGTTTATGGTTTATAGTTAGGGTTTAGGTATTATGGTTGAGGGTTAAGGGTTTAGGTCACAGAGTTTAGGGTTCATGAAATTTGTAGGTAGAACATTCAAAGAGAGTCATAAAAATTTGATGTTTTTCATCTTTTGATATTTTGAAGGAGGGAAATGTCATAATCCTGATTGTCCAATCCTTTGAAATACCCTAGTAGTCCTCAATCCTTGGATGTACAGAGAGACACATTTACTTGGCTTCCATTTATAATGATAGAGATATTTGAAAATTCGTGTTATGACCTCTAAATCTATATGAATTTCAAGTTTCTTGGAAATCACATCACACCCTTCACTAGGATTGATGACTACCCCTATCTTTTTGTTCAGGTGATTTTGAAAACATCCATGGGTTTATCATATAAGGAATTATCAATGAATGGAAGGTCACTAAGTCGTAGGCCAGGTAACTCCCATTTAGAACTAAACAAGAAATATTTACTAGGCGATTGATAACCCCTTAGTGTTCTTAGTCATTCCCTTGTTTCTATGCTTATTTTGAACACTTTAGGAAGTTTTGTCAAATTTACTATCCATTCCAGTAGAACACTTAAACTTTATCTTTCTCCAGAGGAGAGGATACTAAAGGAAATTCAATTATGATCCTACACCTCTGCATTGATATATTCTTTATGTTTCTTTTTTTTACTTTAAGATTAATTTTTTTGTTGTGATGGTTATTTTTTCTAGCTTCCAATGGGTCATCTTGGCTTGCATAATACCATACATGGAAATATGAGAAATGTGAATTTTTTTTTCAGATTGTGAATAAATTTACATTCAAGAGTGCAAGTATAGTGGGGAGAAACAAGTTTGGAAGAGATGTGTAATATATGCATTACAAAGCACAAGGTAGATGTCATATCCATTTAGTTACTTGTCCCACCTTTTATAAATAAGGTAGTTCTATAAGCAGACTCAATGATGGTTCTAGACACGAGACTAGGAAATATTGATGAAAAATGGTTTGGGGTTTAAGGTTTAGAGTTTAGGGCTCATGGTTTAGGGTTTAAGGTTTAGGATTTAGGGTTCAGGGTTCAAGGTTTAGGGTTATGGTTTAGGATTTAGGTATTAGGTTTAGGGTTTAGGGTTTAGTGTTTATGGTTAGGGTTTACAGATCGAGGTTAAGGATTTAGGGTTTTGGGTTTTGGGTTTTGGGTTAAGGATTTAGTGTTTAGGGTAAGGGTTTATGGTTTACGGTTCAAGTTTTAGGGTTTATGGGGTCAGGGTTCAGGGTTTAGGTTTTAGGATTTAATGTTTAGGGATTAAGGTTCAGGGTTTATGGTTTAAGGCTTATGGTTTAGGGCTCAGGGTTTAGGGTTTAGGGTTTAGATTTTAGGTTTTAGGGCTTAGGGCTTAGGATATATGGTCTGGGGTTCAGGGTTTAGATTTTAGGGCTCAAGGATAAGGGTGTAGGGTTTAATGCTCAGGGTTTAGGGTTTCGGATTCGGTGTTCAATGTTTAAGGTTTAGGGTTTAGGGGTTAGGATTTAGTTTTTACGGTTCAGGGTTCAGGGTTTAGCATTTAGGGCTCATGGTTCATGGTTTAGGGGTTAGGGCTTATGGCTTAGTGTTTAGGGTTTAAGGGTCAGGGTTTAGGGATCACAGGTAAGGGCTGAATGTTTAAGGTTTAGGGTTTAGGGTTTAGGTTTTAAGGTCTAGGGAGCATGGTTAAAGGTTTAGGGTTTAGGTTTTAAGGATCAAGGTTTACAATTTAGTGTTTAGGTTTATGGCATATGGTTTAAGGTTTCAATTGTAGAAGTTAAACGCTAACAATATTTAGGATGAATGTTGAAATCTTGAAAAATCACCTATGTACTAACCAAATTATACTTTAAAAAACTATCTCTTAAACCATGACTCATGGAGCTATGAGACTAATTCCACAAGGTGCAGAGTGACCCTAATTTCTTATATTTACATAAATAAATTTAAGTATAAGAAATAATAAAATATAAATAATAATAAATGAAAAACTTATTCTTAAAAATTTATTTATGTGAATAAAAGCATGTAAAAAGCATACATAATGTTTATACTACACAGAACACGTACACGTTATGTAACGCGTATGCGTTTTGCATTTTATTTTTTCCCAAGCCATGCCTCAAGGCTGGGGATTTGGTTTGGATCCCCAAGCCTGAGGCATAGATCTACAAAAACAAAGCAAATAATGTGTTTTTACAAGAAAATATAAAAATGTCAATTCCTCTATGATAAATCAAAATAAAACAATCGATCCATTTTTTAAAAATTATACCATGATGTAGAGCAAAGTCTCTTCTTTTTAAAAATATAATTTTTCAAATTTTTTTGGCTAATATAAGGTTTCCATATTATTTATTTTCTAACTATGCCTTTTTATAGCTATTGTGTTGAAGTGTAAATATGCCTATCTTTCATGGTGTATCTTTTTTTTGGGTGATCGAAATTTTAAAATTTTTTTTATACCAACCCAAACTAGGCATAATTCTATACATATTCAAAAAAATAAATCTAATTTTTGATTTTTTTTGGGGTAGTTAGGGGCGAGGTATGGTCGGAGATTCGTTATTTTTCAAAATATAAAGTTTTTGTACTAGAAAAATCATGAATAAAAAAATATTCACTAAAAAAATCTAAAAACAAATGGATCCAAAACTAGATGGTCCTAGCTATCTTTCTACTAAAGGGTTTTCAAAAATACTAAATGGTGCTCAAAAAATAGTGGGGGGCACGAAAGTCACTCTATTATGTTTTTAAAAAAAAAAAAGATAAGAACATGTGTTGGTATTTTAGTTGTTTGACCCACTTAAACTTATCCGTTTTCAATAAAATTTAGTAGCTTAGAAAACTAGATTCAAAATTCTACGATTCATATTTCTACAACATCTTCCAATTTTGAGTGTAACTATTTCGACAAACACATACAAGTTGAAGTTTTTTTTTTTCAGAAAATTGTGTCCACTTAAGACCCCCTTTTGGCCCCCCAACTTGGTGCACTTACCCACACTGATGATTTTTACACGTCTCTTTTCATATTCCCACTTCAAGAATTTCAAAATTTTGGCTGAAGGAAGACACACCAAGTTGAGCAGGTCAAGAGGTGTTGATGATTTCAATTTCGAGGCTTCACGAAATCAGAAAGAATGAATTAGAGATAATTCATACTTCTTCTCTCAAGCCTCCTCTCCATCTAGCTCTTCACAAAGTTCACTGGGCAATCCTATAAAAAATCCTATGGATACTCCCCCTTCGAATTCTCCCATTTTTAAACTACCATTAAGCATTGGGCTCCCACAAGAAGAAGAATTGTAGAAGCAGAGAAAAAGTAGAAAATACAATGGAAGACGAAGAATAAATACTTCAACCCATTATTCCATGGGGAAGGAATACGGGCCCGCTTGCTCTTGAACCACCTCTCCACGATCTACCAATAATTTCCCGCAACAACTTGCCAAAGTTTAATGGCGAAAAAACACAACATCTGGAAGAACACATCATTGCTTTCATAACATCATGTGGAATTATTAGTGTCCAACATGAAGACATTGCTATGAGATTGTTCGTGGAGACCTTCCAAGAAAAAGCAGCAGAATGGTTTTACCTCCTGCCTTCCTGATCCATCACTGGTTGGGATGACATCAAGGCTGCCTTCGAGGAAAGATTTAAATCAACTGAATATTGTCAAGACCTCTTAGTGCAGTTGGCTCAAATGAGGAAAGGAGAAAGTGAAATGATGAGAGACTTCGTGGCTCGTTTCAAATGGTTGCTTCGTAGGATACTAGAAGAAGATTCGCCCTCTGAAAACAATATCAAAAGATTCTTCATAAAATGATTAATCACCAGAGGTAGGATTTCTCCTACGAATATTTCAACCAAGGAACATTGTAGAAGCACAAAGGAGGGCCATTGAATTGGATGACGATCTCATCCTCTCTGGAAAGATCAAGAATCCATCAAAGGGCAAGACCCAACATCCTAAAGATAAGAGAACCAATCCATTGCTGCAAAAGTTGGCGAATGAGATAGTATATTTGAAGAGGGAAATATTTGAACGCATTTCTTCCCAAAGAAGCAACAGAAATCAGATTGCAGGAGCACCCTAAAGGCTCACCTTGGAGGCCCTACTCATGAACATAAATGACAGATTTCAAGAAAGCAAAGAAGAGCTTGAACAAGAAAGTGAAGGTGATGATTTCCTAGAAAATGATGAGTTTGAGAATGATACACAAATCAGATTTTGTGAGTATTCTGGATGTGATGAAGAAGATGAAGAGGATGCACCCAGGTTCTCATGTGTAGTATTCACTCATTCTCAGTCTAAGAAAAGATCATCTCCTTTCATTACTTTAAAGAAAAATAAGACTGATGATCCTCCTGTGGCGACTCCAAAAAATAAAATAATCAGTCGAGGATCCCCACTTCCATGAAGTCTACATTGTTGGAGCCTGACCCTATAGCAAGTAAGAATTTTCCCGAAATCCCAAGTAAGTATTTCGATATCTCTTCCAAGTCTAAATCTAAATCTTCTTTTGTAAGCTCCTAGTGTACCATTCAAAAATATCATCCATTCCTCAAAAAATCAAATCTTGCTCCCAAGCCTATCCAGACTCAAAAATCAATCCCTTCACCCCCCTTGTCCACATCTTCTCCCTTTGACTTCATAGAATATGCAAACGAAGCCAAAGTGCAGATTACCAAAACCGAATATTTGCAGACTCATCCTGAAAAATTTGAGAGGTTCGTCTGATATATCAGGAGTGGTAGTCTAACACCCAATGCTGTAACATCTAGTTCCAAAGGCATGCTACAAAACTCACCTACACCTCCCTCACAGAACATGCTTTCTCTGAGTGCATCAAATACTGATAAAGTTAACCTTTCTATGTCTCCCTTCTTGTAGTAGAATATGTACTGAATAATTGCATAATAGATTTTGGTGCTTCAGACAATGTGATGCCTTCGAAGGTTGCCAAATCTCTCAAACTTTCCATGACTCCACCCAGTAGCTCTTATTACTCTTTGGAGTCAAAATAGGTCCCACTTGTAATGAAGGTCAAAGATGCACAGGTGGCTCTTGTCAGATTTCTAGAAAAGAAAGTTTCAGCAATGATTTTGGTAGTAGACGTCCCAACCTCGTTCGGAATGTTGCTGAGTAGAAATTTCTGCCAAGATTTGGGAGGGAAAATTCAGATGAATTGGTCTTCTACAACCATACCAATGAAGGGAGACATGGAGAAATTTCTTCCCAAGAAGAATATGAGGTACACGGTACGAAATTCCGGAAGCCCAAAAGCTAACATCTTGTATCAAGATAAACAGGTAGATGAATCACTTGGTGACAACTGAGGAGGAAGAAGATATTCCCATCTTGATAGGGTCAGATATGCCTTCTCGGAGAGATTTGGATTTTGAAGAAGCATTGAGGAGATTCGAGTTATAAGAGGTCATCCCAGAATCACCAGATGATGTAGACCACGAGGAAGAGGAGATGGTTATCAATGATTTTCAAGAAGAAAAATCATCCTATATGCTTTTCCAAGATGATGAGTTATTCTCATTCCCATTTGGGGATGACGATGATCTCAGTCACGACATCTATGGAGAGACAAAATCAGTTTGTGATGATCCTTTGAAAGGCTTGAAAGAAATTTCCATACAAGGACTACTAAGAGCCGTAGAAGAAATAGAAGACCCTGAGATCAGTCTTGATCTCTTGATGTGCAAGCCACAAATCTACAAGACAAGTGTGAAGCTGATTTGGAAGCCTTAACCAATGTGAAGGTTGTCCATATTGAAAAGTATGATGCCGATTTTGAGCTATGATTGATGGATGCAATAATGAAATGGAGGTATTTTCTTTCCCATTTGAAGAGGAAGAATGTTTCCATGATGAACAAACTAAAGTAAGAATTTTTTAGGCCTTTGAATTTGAAGCTCTTCTAGACAAAGGAGTGATAAAATGTAGTGGTTCCTAAGATGATGAGTTAATCCCTCCAGATATTTTTCTTGAGCTGTAAAATAAAGATCCTTCAAACGCATACAAAGAGGAGCTGCAGGAAACAACAAAGCATAACTCCATGTAAAAATTATTGGATGCAGTAGAAGTTGTGGAAGATCCTGAGGTGATTCTTGATCTCTTCACTGGTGCCATGGACATACAAGACAAATATTATTTTCCCTCTGATCCCCCCATCAGTACTCAAATGCCTCACAGTGAAGTAGAGATAAAGGATGAATCAAATGTTTCTCATGCAGAAGATGTCAATGAGCATAGACCCGGAAAAAAAAGTAACTCAGAATATACAAGGAATTTGAGTGAAAAGAAGCCTCGGGGCAGCAACGAGATGTTTGATGGATAATCAGCTATATGGATGAACATGAAAGGAAACTAGCACGATGAAAATTATTTTAAAGGGAATGAAGGCAGTGGATTTTCCAAGCAAGGACCTGAGCATTAAGAAGCTCACATGGACTCGCTCCTACAAAGTAAAAATACAATCATGGAAGCACATGGCTTCTATAAATAATTGAGGAGGGGAGGGTACTTTTTGGAACCCGTCAACGGCTTTGCAAAACATCATCACTCAGTTTTTCCCACTCATGGGTAACTTTTGAGAACTGGAAAGTGCTTTAGTGAAAGTGGGTTGTCCCCCCGCCTTGTACCATAGGTGATTGCTAGTTGTGTTTCTCTTCCTGTTGTGTGTCATGTGTTTCCTTTTCATCCTTTTCGTGTGCATGTGTGTTTCCTTCTTCTTTCTCCCTTGTTATAAGTTGTATATGACTCTGCAAGGCCCAATGGATAAGGCACTGGTATACGAATTATATCGTCTAAGATTGAGATTCTGGATTCCCATGTCATGTATTCACTATGCTCAATCCATGTCATGTCCCCAAGCTAGAGCCAATTTTCTTCGCCCTCAAAATCCCCCCCTCATTTTATGAGTCAAATTTAAAAATTTTGAGCTCACACCCGCCAGAAGTGTTCAAGTAAAGTTGGAAGTCTGAAAAGATAGAGAAATTCATGCTTTGAATTTGTTTAAACTCTCTAGTCTGTGTGGTTTGATAAATTTTATGTTTCCCCGTTTGGACGTGTGAAAATTATATTGTTGTCCTCATTTGAATGAAAATGTCAATAATTCTAGGGCCATGGATCGTCGAACCTTGTATTGTTTTCAATTCTTTGGTTCGCGAAAGAAATTTGAAAATCAGGCGTGAAATGATGGAGTTTTCTTCTTCTCTGCATTTTTTTCCACAGTCCTGAATGACAAGCACTTTCTTCCTCATCAAATTTTAGCCCCATTATCCACGGGTACGTGGACATATCTAATTGGAGGCGATCCAGCGGAGTAATTTGTGTTTTTGAGCCTCTTTGTAAAAAAGGCAAAAAGTCATAAAATGACTCACACCCCTGATCAGGCTTAAGGGGAAAAATTCAAATGTTGAGCCCACCTCAAAAGAGTCAAAGTGGGGAGGCAGATCATCGGGGTGATTTGATAATTTGAGCCTTGTTTCCAAAAGGGCTAAAAGTCATAAAGTGACCCGCAGCCCCGCTCAAGCTTAAAGGGAAAAAGTCAAATGTGTAGCCCACCTCAAAAGAGTCAAAGTGGGGAGGCGGATCGTCGGGGAGATTTGAGAATTTGAGGCTTGTTTCCAAAAGGGCTAAAATTCATAAAGTGACCCACAACTCTATCCATGCCAAAAGGAAAAATTCAAATGTTGAGCTTGCATATAAGGTCAAAGTAGGGAGGCGGGCCTGCAGAGAAATTTGTGTTTTTGAGCCCATGTTGAAAAAAGGTAAAATTATAAAAGTGACCCACGACTTTGTCTCCACTCAAGTGAAGCCACGTGTTAGGCTTATATCAAAAGCAGGAGGGCAGACCAAAAATGTAAAAAATGCCAAATCTCTATAAAGTCACAAAATGCAAAAGGCATCCTCCACGCCCATTCCAGTAAATCTCTCCCACGTGGATGACTCTGGTTTAAAGTTTCAAAGGAAAAATGAACGTTACAAAATGAGTGTAACGGTTGCATTATGAAAAGTCTGGTTTTTCTCGCCATTGGCATTTCTTCACGAATCAAGAATCTAAATAGACACGAATGATTGAAAATAGATTGTAAACCGTTTCTTTCTAACAAAGAAGAAGCTGTAACTATTTCTTACAAGATATTTAATAGCTTCTTCATGCCATTGTAAAGGGAAACAATTGATCTTGTAAACTCAAGAGTATATTGTACTTTAAGAGAACAAAGGAGGTAGCCATTTTCTTCCATTCCCCCCCCTTTCTCAATTTTCCTCCATTTCTCCACTAGGTACAACTTTTTCGGTCTTGTTTCCATATGTAGGGTTGTTTCTTCTCATAAATGCATGTGTTGAAGTTTCTCACTAGTGCGTGCAGGAATCTGATTTTCTACTTGCAACATTAGTTCTCCTACCTCTCTTCCCACTCCCTTTCCCAACTTCATGGAAAATTCCCCCCTTGTAGATAACTGCAAGCATTTACCGTAGGGTCAGTGGAGTGCCCCTGTTGGATCCCCGGTCGAAAGGCCACCACAGAAATCCACATTTTTTTGTGCATGCACGTACGTTAGCTGCACCGATTAAGTAGAGGGACTTAGATTCCCAGAGCGGTTAGCAAGGAATTCATATTTGTCCCACCCGACCAATTCCCTCGCAAT